>JAGFPH010002005.1:95923-127824 GCA_018207615.1 Philaenus spumarius
AATTTTTTTGTTTCTTTTATGTTTAAATTTTTTATTTTTGTTTTTGATGGAAAATCTACTATTTTACTACCAGACCTTTATAATATACATATAAATAAGCACAAAAAATGTCAATACTCTATATCAATTAGTTCAGGAGTTACAGTGTACCAAAGGTAAAAAACCATAACTTTCTGAAAAAGCCGCAAAACTTGCTAATTGGAATTAATACACAAATTTATTATTAAATGAATTTTTTTGGTTAACTAATGTAAGGTTGTTTACTAAAAAATATTTTTATATTTTTTACTGTTTTTTTTTTTTTTTATATAGCAATATAAAATTATGCAAAACAGTCCCAGCCGGAGACCAGATATCTAGTCATATCCCGTCAGCTTGGAAGCGAGCCAACCACCATTTGCTTTACTTCCGCCGTCCTACCCTCAAACCACAGATATGATTAGACATCTGGTCTCCTAGCCTAGGTTCGAACCCAGCATCTTCTGATCAGGAAGACGCAACGTTATCCACTAGGCTAAGGCTTCATTAAAGAAAAGTGACAAATTAACAAAACTTCAGTTACTTTACTATCGGTATAAATATTTCGTGAAAAGTAAAATTAAAGTTAAAGATAGTATATCAGCACCATCTAGGAGTAGTTATATGAAGCTTGCTTGGTTGCTCTTAAGTTTTAATCTGTATGATTTGTATGTGTGAGAAGTTTATAATAATAAATTGGCTGTCGTGCATTCACTAAATATTTATTTTCTTGACCAAATAATTTTTTAAATATATGTATGATACATTTTCTTTTTCAGAAAAACATGTATAATCAGGAAAAAATATTTTAAAAAATTGATTTTTTTTTAAATTTTTCACGTACGTCTCCCCTTAAGACGTAAATTGCCGCCTCGGCTTCAGCAAGCATAGGAAAAATCTTATGTGCAACCCGAGCGCAAAGTTTCTCTCGTGCAGCAAAGTGGCACATGTTGCTCAAATAGCTATTTCTAACTTTATATTCATTACCACGTTTAAAAAGATGTCTAAATATTTTTGTGAAATTTTATTTTTTACTCCACAGACCATTTTCTTAGCAGAAACATTTAGGCTATTCTAAACAGCACGTCATATGACGTGCGCAGCCCTGAAAGGTTGGATGAACTTTAACTCTGTTGAAAGTGTTAAAGTGGACTTGTTTTGTCCATCCTAACCAATTGACAAATTTGAAGGAATAATTTGCACTCAATTTAAGCTTTTAAAACAAGAAATATGAATACCTGTATTGCCATTTGCGCTAAGAATATAAGTTTATCGCTTTCAAACAATCCTCTGCTCGTGTACATAAAGACTGAGAATGTAATGCAGTCTATCAAGTTTGCTAATCTTTGCACCAATACGTCCGATTGTTCTGATCTGGCAATAGCATTCTGGAAGACCACGCTGAAAGCCTAATTCAAAATAACAATTTATTAGTGAAAAAGCACAGAGTAAGTATGAAAAGGAAATATTTAAAATAACTTTAAGGTTTAATTTCTTATTGGTATTTGTGTTTTTGCTATGTAGAAAATCATTTTGATTTAGAAGAAATAACCTTTACTTGAATGTATTTTTTTAGGAAAACTAATATTAAAGGAAAATATTTGTTATACTAAACTGGACAAATTCCCTATTATAAGCCGGGTAAACACGATAAAAGTGTTCTCGGAATGAATAAGGCCCTGCATATTCTATCCCAGTAGTAGACTTTGATTACATTTTAACATGATGAATAATGTACAGTAAGGTATCACTGTGGTTGTAGATAAGACAATTATTGTGGAGTTAAAAGAGCCAAACGATATTGCCTTGTTCATGTAGACTTTAAAGGGGCCCCACACACGATTAGTTTAACTGCACAATTGTGTGAACTGTGTGATGTGTGGGTTACTTTAGTTTTCTCTGCAGTTCTTTCAGTTTTTCCACACAGTACAGTCACAGTGTGTTGTGTAAAATTGCAACCGTACTGCTTGAAGAAGAAAATAAGCGGAAGAAAAGGTGCTGTGAAGAAATAAGACTGTGCAAACTGTTCGATTAACTGCAAACTGTTCTGTATTCTGAAATTTCTACTAATTTCTGATATTGTAAAAAAGTCTACAAAGAAATCTCTACGTTTGCATCTACAGCATGACTCTGACACCGAATCAAGCAAGCACATCAATTCCATTTTGGATTTGCTGAATCCCAAATCCGCTTGGCTTGCCCATAAACAAGACTCTGTCTATTTCTTCAGTATCCAGGACACAACACTGCCATGCTTTGATGGATTGTTATTCCTTTCCTTGTCAGATCGTCTGCTTCGTCATTCCTATGAACCCCAATGTTTAAAGATATCCTTTAAAGTTGTCTACTATAAGTCTGCAATAAGTGTATTTGCAAGATGCCCTCTATTTCTGCATAAAGGTTGTTTAATTAGACCAAACTGGAAACAAATGTTAAATAGAGATGTCTATTCTTTTTCTAAGATCCGTTTGTGTAACTTCTCAACCAGTGTTCTGATGTATATAAATCTTCTGTAATTTATTAAGCCAGTCGTTATTGGAGACTGTTTTCTCTAAGTCCTTTTCCCCGATGGTGCGTGCAGTAGTTCTATGTGATTTCCGCTTGTTGCTACAATTTTTCTTCTCAAGCAAAAAATTACCTACCCTAAATTGTGACACATTGCGATTATCCTTCTTTGTAGTTTAATCATAGTTAATCTTTAAAAAATTTAAATGTCTGAAATAATTACTCAAAAATTGCAAAAAAGATTGTTAAATAAATATTACTTACAGAAATGTTTTCAACTTACCTTTAGAGAAAACTGGTAGATAGGGTTGATTTTATACATTTCATTGAGTATGAAATAAATGAGCGATGCCCTTGTAGCTGCTGCACGGTACTGGTCTCTGGCTTCATCAATCTTTACAGAAGTTATTTTAGCCTCCGCAGCCTTCTCAGATACTTCGTCTGCTGTATTCTTAGTCTTCTCCAGGTTCAGGACCAATTCTTTATCTCCGAGTATATCAGGACCAGCTGATGCTAACCTTGTTAACAAATTATCCTCCAGTTGTTTCAAAGTAATCTTGAATATGTTTTGTTGTTTTGTCAAGTTTGCCTAAAAACAAAATTATAAAAAAATTTCATTTTATTAACTACTAGCTGACCCGTACGGCGTTGCCCGTGGTGGTTGGTATTTTCAGACTTTTTAACGTAATTGTATTCTTTTTAAGTGTTCAGTCAGTGAGTGGTATTTGGCTAATATATATATATATATATATATAGATCTTAAATAATAAAAGCACTATTGTCATAATAATAAAAGATCTGAAATTATGATTTTAGTAACTTTTATCCCACCAAACCCCTCCTAAAATTTCTAAATTTTTCATACCCTTTCTTAGTGAGCGCCTATGGCCCTAGAGGAAGCTACATACCAAATTTAATTCCAATCCGTTCGTTAGTTTTGAAGAAATCGTGATTTAGTAATTGTTACCCCCCAAAACCCCCCTAAAATTTCCAATTTTTTAAAATCCTTTTTTAGTGAACACTTATGGCCCTAGAGGAACTACATGCCAAATTTCATTCCAATCCGTTCGGTAGTTTTGAAGAAATCGTGATTTAATAACTTTGATCCCCCCAAACCCCCACTAAAATTTCTAATTTTTTCAAACCCTTTGTTAGTAAGCACCTATGGCAATAGAGGAAGCTAAATTACCAATATTTACCAAATTTCATTCCAATCCGTTCAATAGTTTTGAAGAAATTGATTTTAATAACTTTGATCCCCCCCAAACCCCCCCCCCAACATTATTTTTTTTAAACCCTTTCTTATTGAGCACCTATGGCCCTAGAGGAAGCTACATACCAAATTTCATTTCAATCCGTTCGGTAGTTTTTGAGAAATCGTGATGAGTGAGTCAGTCAGTGAGTGAGTGAGTGGTATTTCGCTTTTATATGTATAGATTTAAAAAAGGCTTTGATTGTACTCACTGTTTTAAAGGCTTCAGGTTGTAACTTATTTTTATTTTCTAAACTTAATTCAACCAAAATGCATTCATTAACCCTTTCCCCCGTATTCTGCAGTGACCCGTAATACTTTATTTTTTTCACTCCCCGGTTTCCGTAGTAACCTGTAGTAGTACTTTAAATGCGTATAACTTCGCCATCTGTTGGAATATTTTAAAACTAACTTCAGAAACGTTGTGAAAGAAAGCGAAATTGAAGAAATACTAGGAGAAAGTTATTTTTCTGATTTAAATTACCTTTAAATCTTTGGGTCTAGTGATAGTTACAGTTCAGGTGCAAGTGATTTTGAAATGGAACTGGATAAATCAGAAGAAGAAGGAGAAATAGGCCAAGGTGATGTTTCTCAACCGGTTAAAAGGTTACGGTTACCTAAAAGATGTAATAATAAACATAATCAGTAAAATGGTCAGATAGATTAAATTTCACAGAGCCAGAACCTTTTAATAATTACGATAGTGAATCCATACATTATTTAGTACGTTAACTTAATATAAGTGACAAGTTTGGCCATTTAAGAGGTTTTGGTTTGAGGCATTTGGTGCCAATTATGAATCCAAGGGAAAGGGTTAACCCTAGACCTGCCCTGGTTATAGCTCAAATTTGCAAGCCGGTTTTTAGTGTTTTGCAAGCATATTTTAAAAAAATTGCCAAAAGTAGTAATTGTATCCCAATCCAAAAGAGTGTTCTGTACCTTTTTTGTAGAGCAAGGTTAAAAAAATTCATGTATGCAATTAAAAAATTTATTTATGTAAAATTGAAAAAGTTATTAGCTCAAGAAACAAAAAATGTTCAGTAACGAAAGGAAAAAGTTCAACTTTAGGCCTACATAACGAGCGGTAAACATTTTTTGTAATTTTTTCGTAAGTGTAAAAAAGTTTTGTAATTTAGTTCTAATTAGAACTGTATAAAAACATTTATCAATTTCAAATTTCTTATTTTGAAAACACCAGTGTTTATGTTTCAAATACACGACTGATAACAAAACTAGGCCTAGTTTTAAACTTAATTTACTAATATATGCTTTGCCCAAAAATGAAATATTATTATAACAAAGTGTAGAGGATAAATCAAAGAAAAGAACGGTATACTTGTATTTCCATAGTTCACAACAGTGTCTGAGTTATCTTTATTTGAATAACAAAATGACATCAATGTAATGAAAAGTCGCCGGTCGATATTACTAGAGGCAGGAAGGGACATTTGAATTACCTGGGAGCGACAAGTGCCGGCCAGTCTCACCAGACTGTCCTAATTATGTACTTTCCCCTGCTGTTTAGACAAACAAAAAACTGGTTATTTCTAGTTTACTTCCCACCGTTAGAAAGATCGAACCCTTCTCTACAAAATGATATCACGAAATCTGTAAAAACATATGGAATTGTAGGCGTTATCTCGGTTGACAAATGTGCCTGTTTCATTGGTTGAAAACTGTCCAATCGCAAGGGTTTACAGAAATCTTTATCATAAATCGTGTAAAATAGTGACATCTGATTGGAAGGCACTATTAGAAAGATAAAATTTTGACGAATCCAATGGTATCTTTATAATCTTGATAGAAATACTTAAATACTTCTGTAGATGGTTTTGCCCGTTGAAGAAGTGCGAAATAACAGTACAATTGTATGCACATTGACGCGTGAAACAGCTGTAACCCGAGCTGCATATTTTAAAACTATGATTACGTTTGTAAATATACGTTTTTATGAAAAAGTTTTAAGTACAAAAATTGAAGTTTAATTGATTTTCTTTCCAACGGTACCGGTTTTGTTACGATTGGATGATTTTGAGTATATTAATTAACCGAATATGCAAATGTATGCAAATTTACGCGTTTGTTCGAAATTGTTGCATCTTGCGCCTGAGAGAACGTCAATTTGGGCAGTCTGCCACGGGGAGGGTTAAAAATGGTTTAATTGTTATCAGAAACCAACACCAAACTTAATGACTTAAGTGGATGTATCTGTGTCTCCTATGGAGTTAGAACTTATTAAAACTAAACCAGTATGTAATGTTAAAAACACTTTCGAATGTTGGAAAACATAAAAAAACAACCTAAGAACACATATTTGTGGTGTTATAATTTATTCAGTTTGATTTCACTTTTAATAGTATTTAAATTATTCACAATGATATTACTTCACAAACTGAAAATCATTTCACCCGTTATGACTGATATTCTAAATATTAATATTATTATACAATGGAACAGTAATGGGGTAAGAAGTTACAAAGAAGATCTAATGGGTGGTTGTACTCTATTTGTCTCTACTTTAACCCTCCCAGTGGCAGACTGCCCAAAGTGACGTTCTCTCAGGCGCAAGATACAGCTATTTCGACAATTAGCGAGAATTTGCATATATTTGCATAATCGATAATTTAACCCACATAGAATCATCCAATCGCAATAAAACTGGCACCATTGGAAAGAAAATGAATCAAACTTTAATTTTTGTATTCACAACTTTTTTGTAAAACGTATATTTACATACGTAATCATCGTTTTAAAATATGCAAATCGGTCTACAGCTCTTTCCGTGCGCGAATTGCATACAATTGTACTGTTATTTCCCACTTCTTCAACGTTTAAGACCATCTACAATAATGTTTCTTTGGCAATTATAACGATACCATTGGATTCGTCAAGATTTTATTGGATTCGTCAAGATTTTATCTTTCTGTTGGTGTCTTCCAATCATATGTCACTAACAAACTAGTAATTATTTCAAGAATTACTGTAAACCCTTGTGATTGGACAGTCTCTCAACCAATAAACAGGCCATTTGTCAATCGATATTGGGAAGGCAGTGTCTTATGTTTTGACAGATTTCTTTACACGATTTTGTAGAGCAAAGTCTGAAGTTTGAAACGGTGGTAAGTAATCCAGAAATAACCGGTTTTTTGTCTGTCTAGTCGACAGTTGAAATGTCAGTTCTAGTGAGAAAGTCAAGTGCGTGGGTTCTCACGTTATACAAATGGGGACCTATATGCAGTGTGTAGGGTAGCGGCTTTTCATTAGATTGATATCATTTTGTTATTCAAATAAATATAACTCAAACACTTTTGTGAACTAAGGAAAGACGAGTATACCGTTATTTTCTTTGATTTATCCTCTACACTTTGTTATAATAATATTTCATTTTTGGGCAAAGCATATATTAGTAAATGACGCTACAATCTAGGCCTAGGTTTGTTACCAGTCGTGTACTTGGAACATAAAAACTGTTTTTTTCAAAATAAAAAATTTGAAATTGATAAATGTTTTTATACAGTTATATTTAGAACTAAATTACAAAACTTTTTTACTCTTACGAAAAAAATACAAAAAATGTTTACTACTTGTTATGTAGGCCTAAAGTTGAACTTTTTCCTTTCGTTACTGAACATTTTTTGTTTCTTGAGCTAATAACTTTTACAATTTCAAAATAAACTAATTTTTAGTGGCATATTTGAATTCTTTGAAGTTTCTTCTACAAAAAAGGTATTGAACACTTTTGAATTGGGGTTCATTTACTATTTTTGGCGAATTTTTAAAAATATGCTTGCAAAACGCTAAAAACAGGCTTTTCAATTTTAGCTTTAACTATGCCACTGGGAGGGTTAAAGTTTCCAAGAGGCAAACTTTGGGAACAACAGCCAGAGCCTTTCAGTAATTTCCATAATGCCTTGCGACTGCTTTAGTATTAATGTTTATATATGTTTATTTATGCCTAATAAATATACAGGGTGTCCCTGAACTCTCTACTGACCTTTTCAGGTATTATTTCTGGACCAAAGAACAATAAAGATATTATGTTAAAAATTTCCAAAATTAAACAGTTACCCGCACAGTCGCTAAATTGTTTTTTTCACATAACAATTTTTAATTTGAGAACGACTCTTTGTAATCAATTGAAATTCGGTACATATCTTAATGACCCAAAGACCTAATTCCAGGAAAAAATTATTTTTTTACAATGTTTATTTTCAAATTGGCAGTTGTTTGAAAATTTCAAACCTTAGTTACTCAGAAACCGTACATTTTATCAAAAAATGCCAAGACACTTTTTCGCAGCCCTTTTGATTCCCTATAGGATGGTGTAGCTGTCAAAACAATCGGATGAAGGATAATAGTTAAGTCATGTGTTTATTTATCCTTCGTAAATTCGAGTCAGTATTAATAAAACCTAAGACAAAAGAAACGCAGAGAAATTTACAACCAAAGAAAATATCGCCCGTTACAAAAGAATAATCTTAAATTTACTGGTTTTAACGAGGCATCTTCTAAATATATGTTTCCTGCCGTTACAAATTACCTTGAGCTGTTCTAGATCAGGCCTTTCTGCCTTGACTACTTCGGCCAACAGTTGCTCTTCCAAACCGTCTTTAGTAACAGTAAAGTTGATTAATGTTGTCTGAGCCTGCATTTCTGGCTTATAATGAGGGTTGGCCAACTTTGTATGCAATATTAGACGGAACTTGGAGTTGTAGTCCACGTCTTTGTCACCAATCTTGATTGCCCTAAAACATTTGAAATGAAATTATTTGTCAAAGTAAAACTTCAACTTTTATAAGTAATACTATTGAAAATTTACCCAATTCAACCAAATTATGATACAGTAAAGCCGTAAATACTAAAACCACACTAGCAATAATAAAAATATTATTTTGTGATGTTGCTTTTATTAATAAAATGTGATTTTTCAAATAAACACCGAAACACTTACTTCCCTTTCTTGATCAGACTTCTTGCTAACAAAGGTTCCAACACAGGATCCACTGACTCTCCAATGTTCTCGATAAGCATTGTCGCCCCATCACCCAATGCCTTCTCAATTCTGTCTAAATAGTTCTTCTGGCCTAAACGGATAACACGGATTTTCTCTCCGTACATGTTTTTAATCCATTTTATGCCTTGTAGCTAAAAATAAAGGGAAAATAATGAATTTCAATCAACACAGTAGTGGGAAAAATTATTTAAAAAGACTTAGGTATAATAAAATAAACAATTTTAATGTTTGATTTCTTTATGGTATAGAAACCGTGACGGAATGTTTTTTTTTTAACTTTCAACATTGTTTTCTAAAATGGAAAAGTGATCCAAAGCATTGCCATTTTCTCCTTACTTTTGCAAATGTTAAAGTTTAAATTATGAGTGATTACTTCTGTAGTTTTAAAATCATATAAAGTTGCAGATATGAATTAAGAACTAGCAGGAGTAACCCCCCCCCCCCCCCCCCCAGAATAAATTAATGAAAAAATATCGGGTAAATATTAAGAGTTCACTGGCCCAAAAACATATAGGCTAGTGAGATCCGTCCAAATCAATTTATGTTTCACATTCAAGCTTATAATTGAAATGCAAAGGTTTTCTCTCTCTTATATATAACTTAAGATTAATAAGTGTCAAGTTTAGGTCTCTAGCTTCATAACCCGTTTATGGTTTCTAGAACGTTTCGAAAATTCCCCTTGGAGGAAGTCCCTTCAGAACCGTCCGGAAAATTCTGGGAATATTCTGGAAGCTTCTAGAACATTCTGGCCAGTCTCTGGGTCTAAATCTCCTAACTCAATACCAGCTGAGAGCGTAGGTTGCGGCGTTATAGTGGCACGAATTAACAAATCACGCTTGCATTTATTGATTATTTACATAGGCTAATTAAAATATTATTGAAGTGAAATTTCTTCAGGCTTGGTAGGCCAGAGGGTGTTGAAAGGAAAGAGTAAGATAATCATTTGACACGCACGTACAGTGTGAGAAGAAAGAGAGAGAGAGTAATTTCTACTCTCTCCGTCACACCAGTCATAGACAGTCTATGTGCATGCGCTGCGTGTACTTTGTTAATACGTAGCATAGGGAACCAGTAGATGCTTGCTTATTATACTACACATTAACTGATCACGTTTTAATATTTATTTCATATTTGTTAAAGCTATGGACGAAATCAGCTGTTATATGTTTGAATCGTTTAATGTTTTCAATTCTTTTTGTTTACTTTGTTCTTTAAAAGAAACAACTTAGGCCAACAAACTATATTGTTTTAATGTATATATAAAGGTTATATATGCACTGTTTAATACTGTAATCAAACTAAGGGAAGGGATCAAGAGACACGACCCATTCAATGTTTAGTCAGTTATCAGTGACCGCTCGGCTCATCCACTCTTGTTTCGCCAATACCAAACGTTGGTTCAAAAAGCAGCGAACATTGGTTACCGGCCGGTTTATGTATTTTAATTATATATGTGTACCGTGTAATTGTGTTAATCAATTTTAACCCTAGAACCGGCAGCTTTAACTAAAATGGATTTTTTGGCGTATGCAAGCATTTATTAAAAAATTTGTCAAAAATAGTAAATGAACCTTAATCCAAAAGTGTTCCATAGATTTTTTGTATAAAAAGGTTAAAAAAATGTATATATGAAAGTAAAAAAATTATAGATGTAAAATTTACAAAGTTATTAGCTTAAGAAACAAAAAATGTTCAGTTACGAAAAATAAAAGTTCAACTTTAGGTCTACATAAAAAGTAGTAAACATTTTTTGTAATTTTTTCCATAAATGTAAAAAAGTTTTGTAATTTAGTTCTAAATAGAACTGTATAAAAACATTTAACATTTTCAAATTTATTATTTTGAAAACACGAGTTTTCATGTTCCTACTACAAGACTGCTATCAAAAGTATGCCAAGTTTTAAACGTAATTTACTAATATATGCTTTGCCCAAAAATGAAATATTATTATAACAAAGTGTAGAGAATAAATCAAGAAATCAACGAATTGAACTGTATACTTGTAAATTATCTTTTCATAAAAGTGTTTGACTTAGACTTATTTGAATAAAAACAGTGAGAATAATAAATATAGAAACCCTTCGTCCATACAAGCTATACGAGAAGGCCGCGAAAACTCTTATGTCTACCCATGTTATACAAGTCCGTTAGGGTTCAAATTCAAAGTAGGATGAGAACGTAATAACAGTCACTTTCCCACGGCCCTACACAACAAACTGTTCAAACAAAACATATTTGGTTTACAGGGAAAGTTAGCTTGAAGCATTATCTTTACAAAGATACCAAAATATCTCTAAAAATAGATTATGATCATACAGATATCACGTGTAATAAGTAAGGCTGTTTATTGGTTGGAAACTGACCAATTACAAGGGTATACAAACCGCTCCATAACTTCCCACCTACTTGTCCGATTTTTGATTGGATGGAAGTTTTGGATAGGGGAAATTGTGATGAATCCATCGGTATATAGGTTTAACTAAGGAAACCTACTGGGCGGGCTGTAGAGATTGATGAAAGTTGAGTTATTTCGTTATGTTTTGTATGAATATTCGGGCGCCGATTGATTTGTAGAAAACTAATAAACAGCAACGATGATTACATATTATAATAAATTCTCTCTATTGAATTTCTTTTACATTTGTTTTATAAAACATTTTTATACATTTTTCAAATGAAATAAAATAGTCTCAAATAAGTACAAATGAAACTTCTATCTTATCTCGGGGTCTTATAGATGTGGGCTTATAAACTTAAATACAATTAATTTTAAAATAATCTTATATATATAATATACAGGCTATCATACATTTTTTTTATTAATTAATTTATAAGGTCCTATTGTGTTTTTAGTTTATAATTTTACATACCATCAACGTACACCTTTGTTATAATATCAATCAAAAACTCAAAACTGCAAACCAAATAATTCAATAATTAAACCAAAAAAATTTTTAACATTCCCTGGGTTCTACAAAATTTAAAATCACTGCCTGTTATATACTCTTTCGTACGATCTAATTTACTATGGAATCAAAATGCAATTTATTTCAACTTTTATTTTATTTATCTTTACCTAATATGTCCAAAATGTTTTGTTTTGTAATATTTGTTATTTTTAATAATTATTTTTCATGAGGGTTTGGTTCGAATTTAATTTTAAGTACATTTAATTTTTATATAACTATATATAAGAAATAAATCTAACAACTCATTTTGTCACATTCCACTTTTGCCGTTCGTTCCCATGTCCAGCTTCCATAGTCCATAGTCCACAATAACATTAACAGTTCTGACTTCTGAGGTCATTTAAAATCAACCGTAGGTTAGGCTATAAATTTACAATGTTTATTAATTTTCATTTAATATATATTTATGTTGAAAACACACGCTTTGATTATTTAACAATTACTTATCATTAACAAAAGTTTTATTTTTTTTATTACTTCGCCATTCAAAAATCAGATCATTCCGTCACTAACCCAGGCTATTACATCATTCGCTTAACCTAAAAATCGTTACAGTATGTAAATATACGTTTTAGAAAGAAATTGTAAATACAAAAATTAAAGTTAGAATTTGAAACATTACCTTTCCAATTGTGTTTGTCTTTTTGAGATTGGAAGATTTTTAGTGGGTCAAATATTCAATAAAATCACTCGTTACAAATTTGTTGGAGTGACGGTACATTATGTACCGTCTGCCGGTTCTAGGGTTAGTTAAATTATTCTTTTAAACAGAGTATGAGACTGATAATAAGACGACGCCTCAAAATAGCTGAACAACTTCTTCCCAACAACGGCGTCTATGATCTGACGATGACGGTATAACCGTCGAAACTAGTTATCCACACGAATAAATACATTGGACTGTTCAACGGAATGAATTCAGGTATTTATGAATCCAGGAGGCTAACCCCACATTATGTCTGTATTGTTTTGTTTTTGCCTTATGGAATTATATATAAATGCCTTTTTTAGTGTCCAATAACTTACTTCTTAGTCGGTGACAATTGTTTCACCTATTTCAAATTTGACGCGCATTTATACAAATGCAAATGAAAATCGGTTCGACAATGCCTGAATGGAACAGGCGAAGCGATCGTCACCGATTAAGAAATAAGTTACTGGCCTGTAAGGTATTTACAACAAACTATGTCTAACTGAGTCTATGCCAATAAGGATTTTCAATAAATATGGTAAATGTATAGAGCCTAAAATTTAAAATTTTACTGAAAGACCTGAAATACATTTTGTAAAACAAAACAAAATATCACACATTTTAATCATAGGCCTACTTAAATCAATGATTTTAATCCCAAATATTTTAAATTCAGTCATTTAGGCAACCCTATATTCTTAATCATTTTAAAATACAATCAATTTTGTATGCCAATAATCCTATATTTATAAATGAATAGAAGTTCAAACTTTTATGATAAAATAGCAATAATTCAGACCAAGAGTTAAAGATAGGCCTAATTTGATTCTTAACCGTCAAGAATGAAGTAAACAAAAATTATTGTAAAAATACATAGGTACATTTTAAACGATTTCTAATCTCAAAGCTGATCATAAAATTTATCAAATGCAAAGAGAGCAATAAATAAAATCAACTGTTTCTAGAACCTAAGAATAAGTTTCACTTCTAACCACTTTAGCACTTCACTAAGCACTTTAGTATATTTTTTATAAAATCTAATAGGCAATTGTGTTAATACATGAAATACAATAAATGTACAGATTGCATTTAAATAATTATGTTTAATTTAATGACTTAAAACGAAAAAACAAAAAACATATGCATAGCAAGAGTATAAATTCAATGTGTTAAACAGAATTGTTGCAAAACATATTTTAGTTTTGAGGTAAAGGTAATACATCTTATACTGTAATTATAAAATAGATACATTTACTAATTACAAATGATCGTTAGTGCACTTTTCCACAGGAGTTAAGTGGTCTAAGGCAGTAAAAGTGCTTAGTACTAAGAAAATAATTAAATTAAGTAATAACAAAATTAAAGAAAATAATACCTGAGGGTCGATAATTAGCGGCCATCTTTCAGAGTTAGTAAGAATAGTTGCATTTTCAGTAGACATGCGATCACTTGGGAGACCAAAATTATTCCAAGAAGCGATTTGAGCCTCGTCAGTCAGAAGTGATAATGGATCAAGGTCAGAAGATAGGGGAATAGCCGGCTGAAACATGTGCAATCACATTAAATCTAATCATACAAGGATATCAAGGCTGGGGGTTTGCTAAACAATGTTATTATTGACTATGTTTTATGTATAGTCCTTCGAATCTTAGAAAACCTATTTGCTTAAAGGTCATACTCTTTAAATTTATACGTAATACAAAAGCAGGAATTGCACAGTTTCCAATTTTATTTATCAGTTCAAATTATAGAACCGGGTCACCAGGCGTCCGAGCAACAAATTTAAATACAATATAATTAAAATAGAATAATTAAGCGTAATTAAATCATATCATTGTATACAGGGTGATCAACTCCAGATGGGCGCCATTGGGATCTCGGAAACTATCAGTTTTTCGAAAAAGTAAAATTGTAAACCTTCGTTGGATTTATGCATACATTAAAATTACGGTGTTACCATATTTTGAATCTTCACCATTTTTCCAATACGGCCGCCATCTTAAATTTTTTAAATGCAAACACAATATTTTTATTGCACTTTTTGGTAGAACGTAATATTATTTTATGACACTTTTGGTCTTTGGTATTTTCTCTGAACGCAACCGTTATGAAGCTACGGGCTGTCACGTGTAAAAACAATATCAATTATTTTTAATGGAAATTAAAGTAATGTATTTATAACTAGAAATTGTAAACTCCCACTGATGAAAGCAATCTATATAATAAAAATGAATTGCTGTTCCTTTGTAAGCGCATCACTTGAGGAGGGCTACACCAATTTGGCTATTTTTTGTTTTAAAATGTCCGTAATAGTCCGAACTAGAGGTTTTTATATAAAGAAAAATTTGAAAAGTTTCCCGAAAAAGTTTCAAATATCAAAAAAACTTAACAGACTCTTTTGTATGGACTCAAGATCATAGTGCACAAAAACAGCTGTTCGTATAAAAAGCTTAGCAACACGTCATGTTTGTTTAAATTCATTACCATAGCAATATTACTTAGCAAATTTGAAGAGTATTAGCTTTTTAGGTTACATTGACAAACTAAAAAGAAACAAAAATCAACTAAAAATGCTTACTATATTCTAATTCAATTCAAACATTGGTTGTTACATAATATATTTAAAACAGCTGAATTGGATCAAAAACTGAATATAATTTTAGGTTAGGCCTACAATGAACCAAAACCCGCTTATTTTCAACCAATTGGGCTAATTTAGAATCAAGTTTATAACAATTCTTCACAACTATCAGTTTTTTTAAATTAGGTAAAAGCAAACAAAAGGTTTACTGTATTATCTTTAAAAGGTTTACAAACCATAAATCTAAATTTGTGTAGTATATTCTTAAGTGGCATAAAAGCCATTTTGCAATTCGATTACTTAAGTCAATGTAATGGAATGGAATAACTTAACTACCCTTTAAATTAAATCAAGCAATAGCGAAGCATTGCTGGGTCCACTAGTAATTAATAAAACAACTTTGTTTAAGGTAAAGGTCTTAATTTTATACTGTATTTACTTTTAGTTTTAAAATTATGTACCACAACAGGTTACGCAATACATTTCCATTAAAAATAATTGATATGGCAGCCATATTTGTTTTTACACATGACAGCCTGTAGCTTTGTAGAGAAAAATTAAAAAAAGTGCCATAAAATAATATGTTCTACCAAAAAATACAATAAAAATATGGTGTTTGTATTTAAAAAATTAAAGCTGGAGGCCATATTGGAAAAATGGCGACGATTAAAAATACGGTAACACGTAATTTTAGTGTACGTTTAAATCCAGGAAGTTTCCCAATTTAAAGTTTTTCGAGAAACTGATAGTTTTCGAGATATCAATGGTGGCCATCTTGAGTTGACCACCTTATATATTATATTATGTACTAGTAAGCCCCCCACAGCAGGAAAAATTAATTAGATACACATTAGAAATACATCATTTAAAAAATTATATTTAAAAACAACAGACTTTATCTAGGCCTACCTAATTACGCTGACGGGAATTTTTAACTCGGTAAATGTGTACAAGTATAAAGATTATAAACTGTAAGCTTATAAAAATTGTGTATTAATATAAGTTATTATAAATTTAACCCTAGAACCGGCAATGTTAACGAAAATTGATTTTTCGGCGTGTGCAAGGATTTTTTTAAATTCGCCAAAAATAGTGAATAAACCCCAATCCAAAAGTGTTCCATTGCTTTTTTGTAGAGAAAGGTTAAAAGAATTTATATATTCCAGTAAAAAAATTATAGATGTAAAGTTTACAAAGTTATTAGCTCAAGAAACAAAAAATGTTCAGTAACAAAATGAAAAAGTTCAACTTTAGGCCTACATAAAAAATAGTAAGCATTTTTTGTAATTTTTTCATGAATGTAAAAAAGTTTTGTAATTTAGTTCTAAATAGAACTGTATAAAAATATTTTCCAATTTCAAATTTCTTATTTTGAAAACACCAGTTTTTATGTTCCTACTACAAGGCTCCCAACAAAACTATGCCAAGTTTGAAACGTAATTTACTAATATATGCTTTGCCCAAAAATGAAATATTATTATAACAAAGTGTAGAGAATAAATCAAAGAAAATAACTGTATACTTGTAAATTCCTATTTCACAAAAGTGTTTGAATTATCTTTACTTGAATAATTTACTGAATAAAGTGAGGAAACTTCTCATCCTAGCTTGCCATACAACGAAGCGCGCTTCAACTGCTATTCATCACATGTTACAAATGTCTGTTGGGTTTGAATTTGAATCTTGGTTTGAGACCGTCAAAACACTGAGTTTCCCACGGTCCTACACAACAAACCTTTCTGGCAAAACATATTTGGTTCACACGAAATCTTAGCTCTTAAAGCCATATCAAAACATTTCTAAATATAGACATGGATCACACCCATATCACGTGTAATAGTATTACGTGTTTATTGGTTGGAAAACTGACCAATGCAAGAGTCTACAAAACGCTCCCATATCTATAGATGTTTTTGACGGATTTTTGATTGGCTTGCAACATTATTTAGAGGAAATTGTGACAGATCCAACGGTTTATAGGTTTAACTCAGAAAAAGAACTAGGTGGGCTGTAGAGAGGGATGAAAGTTGAGTTATTACGTTACGTTTTAGAATGAATTTACGGGCACCTATCGATTTATAGAAAACTAATAAACTGCAACGATGATTACGTATGTAAATATACGTTTCAGAAAAAACTTGTAAATACAAAAATAAAAGTTTAAATCATTTCCTTTCCTACGGTTTTTGCCTTTTTGAGATTGGATGATTTTTAGTTGGTCAAATATTCGATACCATCATGCGTTACAAATGTGTTGGAGTGACAGCACGTTTCGTGCTGTCTGCCGGTTCTAGGGTTAGAGAAAGATTATAACAAGCATCCTAAATATATAAGATTCTAATAATATAAATTATTCACTCAAGACAATAATGAAACTTTCCCAAAAAATATATAACACAACAAAACTAATTTTACACATACATACCTTGACTTTCCCAATATAAGGTGTCCAATAGTTGTTGTACAAGTCAATACGATATCTGCGAGTAAAACAACCAACATACGATATGAACGAAGCTACAAGAAGAATATCCCCAGGAAGTGTTTGCTGCTGCCTCTCCAAGCTGTATATTAAAATAATAATATTAGTTTATACAGAACATCTCTAAAGTGAACCAGTAGAAATCTTTTCCATACTAATATTATAAAGAGGTAAAGTTTGTTTTTTTTTTGTTTTTTTGTATGTAGGGAGTAATCTCTGGCACTACTGAACCGATTGAAAAATAGTTTTACTAATAAAAAGCTACACTATCCTTCAGTAACATAGTCTACAATTTATTTCGATAAAAACCTTTTTTTATTTCAATAGTTCTAAATTTAGTCAGAAAACATTCTTAGGTTAGGCCTAGAATGATAAACCAACACATGTATTTACATTTATTACCATAGCAATCAATTGATTAAAATAACAGATAATATAGCTGTTTGCTCCGATACTTCCATTCAGGTGATTTAAAAATTTGAAGCAATTATTTTTGTATTTCTAGCTTTTAGGTTAGGGTTTTAAAGTGTAGACCTGAGCCTTGCTGGTTCTTTTAACCATTATTATAACTGCTGTTATAAAATATAAGAAATAATTTAATTTGAACATTTAACATTATTTATCACCTTAGTTTTAAGGTTATTATTAATCCTACACCTTTATTATAAATAAAACATAACATATGTTTTTAGAAGGTCTCATTGGGGGTTGGTGTGCTGAGCACGCAGGGGTCTCCCCTAGTTAACTATATATTTAACCAATTATTTTATGTAATATTTTTGAGTGAGTACAAATTTTTACAAAATTTGTCCTTATTTTTCCAACATAGAAATTTGAAAACCAACTTGAAAATTTGCTATGGAAAAACTTATACCGGGTATTTCAAAATGAAGATCGGGGTTTTAAGGCCTTGTAGTATTTATTACATTTAACTTACAATTGTAAATAATTCGACCACGCAGCTGAACCGCTAACGTGAGTTGAGCAAATTTCCAAAACTAAGTTTATAGGCCTATGTTTTATGGTTTCAACCAACAATTTGGGAAATAGGTATATTCACGGCGGTGCTGAATACCTGCAAATTGGTTCGCACGCCATTCCGTATATTGGGAGTATCTTCAATACAAAAAGCATTGCGTGCTTCACACGCCAAACCCCGTATTGGGAGTATCTTGAACACACAAAGCATTGCATGCTTCGCACGCCAATCCCAGTATTGGGAGTACCTTCAATACACAATGCATTGCGTGCTTCGCACGCCAACCCCACTTTAGAATCAACCACATGGCTTTGAACCAGATGTACGTCTATGGTATTTACGTTTTGATCAATTTTGGGGGAACCAAGCGAGCTATAAGGTCACGTAAAAAAGCAAAATGTGCAGAATAACATCCTAAATTTATATTTGTAGGAAAAACTCAAAAACAAATTCATTCTTGTAGGAAAAATCTAAAAAAATAGTTACCTCCGGTCAAAAAACGTGCTTCCGATTGTTGGATGTTTTTGGCTAAAGAACTAGTTTGAGCGACGTAGACAACCAACATGTGCTCCAAATTTGAACCAAATTGGACTTAAAATGCGGTCGCTAGAGTGCGAACACATATATATGATTTTTAATGACACCCCAAAACGTGTTCTGGGGACCATGATCGGTGCTCATTTGCTACCCCCGACCTTGGGTCTTACCGTAAGGACCACTGCATGCAATAGCTCATTTTTTCTATGGAAATTCGCTAATAATACATGAAATGAAAGAGCAATTCAGTTTTTTCTACAAGTGTTGTGAAAACCATTTGTCACAAGGCACACATTGAGTCGATAACCAAGTTTGTCCCAAACCTTGTTCAGTACCTATGTCTGAAGTAATTGTTGCAATAACTCCTTCAAGTCGGCTAGGCCAGCTAGTAGCAGAGGCACATACACACAATCCTTTATAAACTGCCAACGGTACAAATAGCATGACATCAGATCGGGTGAACGTGGAGGCCAGGCAGAACAAGTTCTGTCATCCGACCACTTACGGCCAATCCAGCGTTGGCTTCAAAACACTTTAACCAATCGCGTACCGAGTTACACTAGTGAGGCGGCGCACCATCTTGCTGCCAAACATAGTTCTATGGTTCAGCTTCTTCTAATCAAGGAAAGAGCCATAGTTGTAACACATCAAAATAAGAAACACCAGTTTCAGTTGCTTCAGAAAAAAGAAAGGGCCCATAAATAGTCTTTCCACCGAGGTATGGCACAAAAAACATTCAATTTAGGGAAGTCTTGTTTGCAACTGTACCATCACGTAGGGTTTTGTTGATTCCCAGATGCGCACAATATAAGTGCTCACATATCCACTTAGGTGAAATGTTGATTCATCACTGAAGGCGACACGATCCAGAAAACATTCATCGCCATGCAGCAACATATCGTTTGCACTTAAACCGAAGTCTGTAGCCTTTAGAGTTTATAACAACTGTAAACGATAAGGACGTAGTTAATGGTCTCCTTAAAACTCTCCACACAGACATCACTGGAATTTCTAATTCACGACTAGCCTTCCAAACTGATTTCTTGGGGCTACGCGTGAAAGACTCTCTCAATCGTTCAACACGTTCTTCGGTCGCACTTAGTCATCCAGTACTCTTCCCTTTGCAAAGATAAACGTATTACAGTTGAACTTAATACGGAACGTACGTTGCACAGTAACTACAGATTCAGTCCTAGCATACTTGTAAAACATAAAAAGCTTTCTGTTCACTAGTCGTCATCTTTGCTACTAGCGCATTCTAACGGAGGACAGAGGAAACAGTGCATGCACACAGGTGTACCAACAAAACTGTTTGAGGTGCTCTTTCATTTAATGTATTATTTAAAATAATTGTAAATTAAATGCAATAAATACTACAAAGGCTTAAAACCCTGATCTTCATTTACAACACCCCATATTTTATGATGATTTTGGACAGAAAATGTAATTTGAAGGGTTTTAATTCTTTTTTTTCATATACCTTAACTATTTAGGTGCTAGAGCCGATCTTTGTGGTTTGAAATTGCAGATTAAATATCTCAAATCATATCAAACACAAGATACAGCAAATGAAACTGAAATGTCCAGGAGAGACAATTCCTTTTCCCATAAGTGTATGTCCTAATTGTTACTCAGTGTGTATTATTAATAGCAATGATCTAATAGCATTAATAATATTTTACTCTTCAACATCTATAAATACACAAATAAAACAATACTTTAATAACAAAACAAATATAATCAAGTTTATTTTTAACAATTTAGGCTTAAAAACGAGTTCATTGCCCTGTTAATTTCAAAATGCTTATAGAGTTAAGCCTTACCACGATCCAAGTTTCCTAACCCATAAAATCCTCCTTTACAGTGGCGCACTGACGGGGGTGGACGAACGGGACCTGTCCCCCCCCCCCCCCCCCAGAAGGTATTTTTAGTAATGAGGATTGCATTTTAAACTAATCGATCGTTGAATACGTAGTCGATATTCAATTAAAAATTACATTATTTATAGTGTAATTTCGTGATGTGATCACGTAAAAATAATCATTTTTTTAAAAATAAATATGATTCTTACCCTACGCAATCATGATTTTGTTACAGTGATGTTTGAGTCTCGATGTTCTGTTTCATGAGTTGATGGTATGCGAGCGCTGATAGCGCCGAGGTTGATAATACTGAAAACCGGGCGTTAAATTCCCAAGTTATACGGGATGTTGAAAGCGCGACGTTGGTAACGTGGGTCCCGTGTTATACACAGTGTTTTTGAAGCTTTATCAATGTTGCATCCTTCACTTCCAAAATGGAAACCATTCAGTTATTCTGTCTAGGTGTTTTACAAATAATAGAAACATATGAGGAATTGTGTATCAGGAAAGCTAGACGGTGGTGCTTTCAAGCCGACCCGGTCCGTCGCGGTAATCCGTAGCAGTGAATAAATCTAACAGACCTGCATCGTTCCGACACGTTCAGAAAGATGCACGCGCATTCCACCTCACCACAACTACTGTCACAACTACCATGAATTGCAAAATTATCATGAACGAACAGTTCTTTCTTGTTTTGAACTGTGGCTATATCTATGCCCAACTCGCGTGGAGCGGAGCAGAATCGACCCTCAATCACATCTACCTTCAAATTTTCTTTGTGTACGAAATATTAAAACAGTGCGGGACTTTTTGTACACCCCTGTATATAAGTAGGTCAAATCAAAAGATAAATGAGATACCGTCCCTCATGAAGATTTGCCTTTCGGTGTTGAATGTATTTTAGCAAAGGAGCAAAAGGGAAATTTTAGGTGTAAACTTCACTAGTACCTGCTAGAATTCCCCTCTCTAGATATAATTCCTGGCCGAGAAATAAATATCTAAGATTTATCTAGGCAGACATCTGACTTAACCTGGGTTCTTAGATAATTGAAGGGCAAATCAACTACTAAGGTAAGTGTTACTGAACAATTCAAACACAGTGTTAATTTGACTTACTTTGCGACTGTATCTTTCCAACGTTGATTTTCTGAAGCTAATCCGTTCACCAACCTGTTGGCCAGATCAATGGTCTCAGCTGTCTTCTCTGCTTCAGTTTCACACGCCAGTTTATCAGCAACAGCATCTTCAAACTTCTTTGTAAGTATGGCAAGCTCTTCTTCTAATATCTATTCAAATGAAGAAAAATATGTTGCATATTTAAGACGCTGACATCATACTTCTACAGATTTTTGTTTTTAGGTCTGCAAAATTATTTTGCCAGAAACAAAATTATTTTGCCTGTAATATGGCCACAGAGTGGCTTGAAACAAACAACTCTTTCTTTCCAGACAAGAGCGGTATTTTCACATAAACCGGATACCTGTACTTCTATAAGTCAAGGTTTACTAAAAGCATTCAAATAAGCGTAGTTAACAGTAAATCTGAAATCAATTTAAGTTTGATATAATTGTAATTTTTAACTAAACCTTAGGGTTAACTTTATTAGTTTGGTCATAATGACAAGTATTCTCAATAAATGTTGTGAATGATTTTGTACATATAAATATATGAGAATAATGTGTACAAATAATTTGAAAACAATAATAAACCAATAAAATTGGAGATGTATTGGTGTTAAAAAATAAAGTCACTAGACACAAGGATAGGGAAGATAAATCCAGGTGAAGGCAGCACAATGGGAAGTGGAGATTTAGCAAAGAGGATATAACAAGTAAAAGGAGGCTAGCTAACAGAAACTATTCATATCCAAGGAGCATTATTAATTTAGCAGCCAGTATTTATACATTGTGTTAGTCTTGTCATTGTTATTTTAACATCTTATGAAAAAATTACACACACACTAATCTATATGATTGAATGAAATGCTGTTCGTTGATGAGCGCATCACTTGAGAACGGCTGGACCGATTTGGCTATTTTTTGTTTTAAAATGTTTGTAATAGTCTGAATTAGGTTTTTATGGAAAGAAAAATTTGAAAATTCCTATAAAATTTTTATACTTCAGGAAAAACTGAACATGCTTTTTTCGATGGGATTTTTGTATGAACTCAAGATCATAACTCACAAAAACTTTGGACAAAAAGCTGAGCAAAACATGTTTGTTTACATTCATTACCATAGCAACTTTACTTAGCAAATTTATAATCAGTTTATTACTATTCAAAAACAACATCTTCTTTAGGTTAGATTGAAAAACTGAAAACAAACATAAACAAAAATCAACGAAAAATGCTTATTGTACTATAATTCAATTCAAACATCGGTTGTTACATATCTATATACTTAGAGATATGCTGTTTATAATATTGTTTATATAAAATATATCTTATCTAGGAATTGTTTAAAACACTTTTCAAATCAAATTTAATCAAATCAAAAATAAAAAAATAAAATAATAAAACAAATTATTTAACACCATGCTTAACCATAAACATACATGAGTTTAAACATAATAATAAAAAAGAAAATCGAGCTCGCCCATTTCAAAAATAATATAGTGCGTTAGTGTGCCATAGCTTGACGCATGGAACACTACCGCGTTCCGTGATGGAAAACCAAACAAACAATCTGAATGAAACTAAAAGCCATTCAAATATCACATTTTTATCTTTATTTTGATAATATTTTTACTAATTAGGCCTATAAATTAAAAATTACAAACTCTGTTTGAACCACTTTGTGACATCCTGAATTAACCACGGGTGTTACAAAGTGATTCAACATACCTTTGACATTCAACATATCAACGAACGTTACATTAGTTTAATCACAATTATATAAAACTAAATAAACAATCTGAATGAAACTAAAAGATAATATTTTTATCTTTATTTTGATATATAATTGTATATTTAAGTACTAAACAGTATGTAATACTAATCTATATATGTATATAAAAATCCATTGTCACGGTGTTTGACCGCGATGAACTCCAAAACTACTCAACCAATCAAAATGTGTGCTTTACTATGACTTAAAATATAGGATAGTTTTCATCCCGATCTAAGGAGTTGGAATGGTGTTGCTACCCCTATAAAATGAATACAAATTAAAACCTGTATTATTCTTGATTAAGTTATATTTTATTTTATTTATTTATTTATTTGGCCAGCTTCCCCTAGATTACACAGTTTTGGCATTGCCAATGCAATGTAGGAATTGTCAATAATCTACATAAATACACATATACAAAAAAGTACATAAAAAAGCACAACAGAAGAAGTGTCTCAGGCACCTCTAAACTCCACAAACTCCTCAACTGAGTAAAAACATTGCTCTGTTAAAAATATATTTAATTTTTTCTTAAAACTAATGTAACTTAAGCTATCTTTTATATCAGACGGTAATTTGTTGTACAGTCTGATTCCCATGTAGAATGAACCAGCCTCGTAGACAGACAGGCGATGCCTGGGATATTGAATGACATTTTTACCTCGGGTTTCATATTTGTGCTGTAAAATTCTATCCTGAAATATATGTTTATTTGCATGAACAAAATTTAGCAATTCATATATATATATGCAAGGCATCGACATAATGGACATTTCTTTAAAGAACGGCTTACACGATTCTCTGTGCCCTGCTCCTACCATAACTCTAATTACTCGTTTCTGTATTTTAAATATTTTGTGTGCCTCAGGACAATTTCCCCACAACATTATTCCATAATTTAAGAGAGAATGGAAATATCCGTAATAGATAGATCTTAGAGTTTCTCTTTTAACTTGGCCACAAATTACCTGTATGGCATAACATGCACTATTTAGTTTCTGAGACAGTGTTTCCACATGGTCTTTCCATCCTACATTTTTATTTATTTTTAATCCCAGAAAATTTACAACATCAACTGAGACAATATCATTAATTTCCAAGTTTGTGCTAAAAGATCTAGACCATTTTGTTTTAAAGTCTAAAACACAGGACTTATTCATATTAATTTTTAGGCCATTACAAGTAAGCCATTTTTTAATGGATTCTATACATTCCAAGAGAGATCTATTTAAAGAATACAAATTTGAATCCTGTATTATTGCTGAAGTATCATCTGCAAAAAGAACCATTTTCCCAACTTTCATAGTATTAGGCAAGTCATTAACATACAATAAAAATAGGATAGGACCGAGAACTGAGCCTTGTGGCACTCCTGATTGGTTTAAGATTGGGTCTGATAAATATTTTAAGTTGTTTTTAATTTCGACAATTTGATAGCGATTTTCTAAATAGGATCTAAACCATGTTAAAGGTATTCCCTGTATACCATAAAATTGCATTTTTTCTAGTAGGATATCATGATTTACACAATCAAAGGCCTTGGACAAATCACAGAACAGTCCAAGAACATACTGTGAAGTATCCACAGCTCTGAGAATTTGTTCATAAAAGTTAAATATTGCAGAAGAAGTAGACCGACCCTTTCTAAACCCAAACTGAGCCTCAGATAAGATATTATTATTTTCCAAATATAAAGTTAGGCGATGCTGTACTATTTTTTCATATATTTTTGAGAAAATTGACAAAAGAGATATGGGTCTGTAATTTCCAATTTCGTATTGATTCCCTTTTTTATGAATTGGTCTAATTACTGCATATTTTAATTTAGAAGGAAAGACCCCTGATTTCATAGATAGATTTATAATGAATGCCAGTGGTTGACTCACAGCTTGTCCCACTGCTTTCAAGATGTTATCTGATACATCATCCCACCCACTAGATTTTTTGTTTTTTAATTTTTTGATTATTTTGAATATTTCTATTTCATTAGTAGGCGATAGTTTTAAATAATTCTTACCCATTTTATTGTTTAATTTTAGGAGTTCCAAAGCCTCTGCTTTATCTTGGGTGAGTCCCTTTGTAATATTAACAAAAAAGCTATTAAAAGAGTCTGCCATACATTTGTAATCAACAATTTCTCTTCCCTGATCAATAATTTTTGTAATACATTGATTAGCACCCAATTTACCTGTTTCTTTACGAACAACATCCCAGACAGCCCTCGATCTATTCGAAGCCTGTGCTATAAAATTATCATTGTGTTGTTTTTTAGCTGCAATAATAAGTTTTTGCAATGTTTTACAATAGAGCCTGTAGTAGGTCAGAAGTGCCTCATCACTGTACACTTTAGTCAATTCAAATAACATTCTTTTCCTTTTACATGAATTTCTTAACCCTTGTGTCATCCAAGACTTTACATTTTTGGAACAAATTCTCCCCGGTCTAAGAGGAAAGGCTTTATCAAATACTGACAAAAAAATGTCAAGAAACAAACTGTATGCCGATTCCGCATCTGTCACTTCATAGAGAACATTCCAGTTTACGTTAGACATGAGTGTATTAAAATTAATTTTATTACTTTTTGTGAAGTGTCTTTTAAATGGTTTCGGAGCTTTATTGATACATTGCTTTGTCTGCTCGGTGTTTAGTGCTAATACTTGAGCTGTATGATCTGATAGCCCTGGCTCTAAGACTAAAGCCTCACTGCAAGATTGATCGGCCTTTACAATAATGTAGTCGATCATTTTGCTTGAATTTTTAGTAATTCTGGTTGCTTCCCTTATTTTGCATTCTAAATTAAAAGGTTGCAAAACGTTAATTAACAGTGATTTTTCATTGCTATGCCCATAAAGATCTACATTTAAGTCACCTGTTATTATTAAATGTTTCCTTCTAATTTCTTTTTGAATCATATTTAGGACTGAATTTAACTTTTCATTAAAAATTTTGAAATTGTTACCAGGCCTGCGATAGATGTTAATAATTAGTACATTTGCTTCCGAAAGTGTTTTATCAATAAGCTCTATTGCGCAACATTCAAAAGCACCTTCAAGCCTAAACTTTTCAATGTCAGTCCTTAGTTTGAAGTGAACACCCTTTTTAATGAGAATTGCCGTTCCCCCCCTTAACATGGTTGTCCTAGTAAAACCAGGTTATATTTAATGTAACCTAATTCAACCAATGTAAGCCGAATTGTTTCCTAGAATCATAGACGAACCCTTGCTGAAAACTTTAAAATACTTTTCGTGTTGCAATAAGTTTTACACTAACCTGCAATTTAATCTTAAGCTCAAGAAGTTTGGCACGGGCTGCGGCAAGATCTTTGTTGGCTTGTTCAAGGGCTTTCCTCTTGGGCAAAACATCGCACCAAACTACGTGAAATTTGTAGATGTTCTTAACCCATTCGCATAAACCTGCAACATCCATAACTATGGTTATAAATTGTTTTAATTAAAATTTGTTACCAAATAGTTGTTCCCAGTTTCTTTTTAGTTTTTGACTTACGATTTTCTGATCAAGTAAGTTATATTCATGCTTTAATTTTGTTCTGTGGCCCTTTACTTTTAATAACTAGTCTTATATTTCTCTTAAGTTCTACAGGGTGGCTGAAAAGTCAATTTCTTATTTATTGTGAAAATTTCAAACATTCATTGGGGTATGACAACATAAACAAAGTATGCATTTTAAATATGGTTAATACTATTTATTTTAAAATTAATTTACCAACCTTCAAATGGTCCTGTTGATTTCCCCTCTACTGCTGCTGGGTCTGACTACCCTTTCCAGTTCAGTTCGCGTTTGAGACCACCCGCAAGTACTTGTGTGGAAAGCTATGTCCCATTTTAATTATTTAACGACCCTTTAATGGTGAATATTACGTGCGTGTACTTTATGTGTTGTGTAGTGATTTGTGTAATGTGTTCATCGTTTTAAATATTCGTCTTCGACAATGACAGAGTTGTGTCGAAACTAGTCAGACCCAGCAGCAGTAGAGGGGAAACAACAGGACCATTTGAAGGTTGGTAAATTAATTTTAAAAATTTTACAATAATGGTCCAGGAAGTAGGAATCACAATAATGAATAACCATTTATTTGAATAAAATCCAGATCTCAAGTTAGGGACTTGAATTGAAAATGCATTTCCCTAATCTCTTAACAAGATTTTCTACACATTTATTAACATTATTTCACAGAATGTTACAACTCTTATCACAAGGTCCAACTCTTGAAGTGTCTTCGGCATTGGGCAGGACAGTATTATATTATCAACTTTTCTGGAAAATGATGATGAAGCTATACTTTGTCCGAACAGAACTGCGCTCTAGGTCATAAAATCGACCCTCGCTCCCACTCGCGCAGATACACTCACACGGCCTACCTGCTTAATGGTTCTCCTATTAATCACCAACTAGCCTTTGTGCTACAATATCACATTTTTCTAATCGTTAACTTTACTTAATTTTTACTCTAATTACTGTACTCTAAATATTATCCCTCTCAAAATGAGTCCAAACATGGTACAATTGTGACAACTCTAAGAGGTTTTACGATCAGTAAGTTACAAAATCATAAATTTGACTTCTTAAAAATTGTTATTGGCATTTTATTTGAATTAGCACGATCACAATAACATATATAATTACAGTAATAATTCTAGTAGTGATTCCAAGCGTGTGCAAAAAACAAAGAAACTAAATCAGAATCAATATAACAGTGAACATATACTAAGAGTAAAATAAAAATAATTACAAATTCATTTTGCAATGTTACTGTGTAATAAATCAATAGAATAATATTATAAAACTAACACAAGCATATTTACATATCCATCCTATATTAAGAAGTTCTGTTAAATGTCTTCTTAACCCTCCAAGTGGCATGGTTAAAGCTAAAATTGAAAAGCCTGTTTTTAGCGTTTTGCAAGCATATTTTTAAAAATTCGCCAAAAATAGTAAATAAACCCCAATCCAAAGGTGTTCCATAGCTTTTTTGTAAAAGAAACTTCAAAGAATTCAAATATGCCACTAAAAATTAGTTTCTTTTGAAATTGTAAAAGTTATTAGCTTAGAAACAAAAAATGTTCAGAAACGGAAGGGAAAAAACCAAATTTATGCCTAAATAAAAAGTAGTAAAATTTTTTAAAATTTTATTCAAAATATACAAAAGTTTTGTAATTTAGTTCTAAATATAAATGTGTAAAAATATATTTCAATTTCAAAAATTTTCAGTTGAAAATAGCAATTTTTATATTCCGACTACAAAAACGCTAAAAAAATTGTTTACTAAAAATTTATTTTTTACTGGTTTTTTTTTAGTAAATATATTGCAGCGGATAAACCTTATGCAATGCGTGAAAAATTGAGTTTTGTTGTAAAACTGCAAAAATCAAGATTTCATAGCAGGAGTTGAGGTACACCCTATACTTAACTAGATTAGAATACGACAAGTCCCGGCCAACTGTACTGTGTCAACAGAGATGGACTTTTGTCCTGGAACTTGTTTCAAGTTGCTAGAAAGACTTAGAAAAATTAGTTATTTTTATACAGGAATAAGGGATTAAATAAAAGTATAAAATTGATGAATTTTATGGGTAAATGTGAAACACGGGAAGTGGAAACATTGTTCATGGAAGTCACAATTTTGTAAAATAAAAAATGTTAAAGTTATAAAGAGTTAAAGTTATAGGAAATTCTCAAATTTCATCAAAATTGAATGAAAAAGATATTTTTGAAAAGCGTAAGAAAAATTGTATAAAAAATGTTAAATAACAAATTAAGGAATTTTTGGTATTTTAAAAGTTAGAGATAATTGTTAAAGTTTGAAGGTGAAAAAGCACCATAAAAAAGGAAAAAGGGAAAATGAAAAAGTAAACAAGTTGTAAAGAAGTAAAAGTTTTATAAGATAAAAAGTTTATAAATTGTTAATTAATTAAAATAGTAGGTGAGAAAGTTCATACCTATATTTTGCTAAAAAAAGAATGAAAAAGGTGGTAAAAATAATAACATAGTGTTAAGAAAGTAGTAAGGGTATAAAATTGTAAATCTCAATCGAAAGTATCAATTTTAAAGAAAAAATTCAAATTCAAAAGTAAATGTTAAATTTGGCAAATTTTGCAAGTCCCAAAAACAGAAGAAAAATCTTCGGACAGAATGGAAATTTTGGCTAGTATATCATAAAATAATAACCAACATAGAAGAAAAAAGAAAAAAGATTTTCCTTCTAAACCAGAAAAGTTTTCGCGAGGAAAAACCGCGGAATACGCGAGGCAGCGCCATAAGCGAACCAAACGTAGTACGACCATCACTCAAGTTTGAGAAGAAAGGAAAATGTATCAGGAATACGATTACGAAAACCGCAAGTTCATAAAAGCAGTTAAAGGAAAACTACGAGGAAAATACGTAAGACAATAGGAGAAAATGTTAGGAGGGGAGAAATAGATTAGCTGATGGCAAGGCCTAACGAAGAAGTTAGTGGGGGTAGTACCAACCTAAAACTTAAAGAAATTAATGCAAGTTGCATGGCGAGATATCGAACAAGGGATAGAAGAATAAGAAAGGCAGTTGGTACTCGGAAGGCGGCAGAAGAGTCCATATAAGCGGAGTACAGCGGGAGCCGCGCACCTATTACCTTTTAGCTATCATCTTTTGAGCTTTTCATCTTTAGATCGACGTGAGGGCATCCTTGAGATTTCATTCTTTTGATCATTTATCATGGTATCATTGTATTATTAGATCAGTGAGTCATTAAATCATTAGATCGACGTTGTTAGACGGATCTGCGATGTTACAGTAACGTACTTAGAAGCAGTGTTTTATAAGGACAGCAGTAAGATATGTGTAAATCAAACAGTGAACATTTTAATTAATTATAATATTATGCAATATAATATTTCAAAGAACAGTTCTCATTAAAATTTTATCAAACGTAAATACGAGTTAAATGAACAAAGACAGTGTAAAATCAGTTAGCATTACAGACAGTGAAAAAACGATTGAACAGTTTGAGTGAATTACGCTATAGTTAATTATATAGCCGGTGCGTCAAAAAACCTATAAATGACGTAGTCTACAAGAATCACAGGACTGATGTAATGACAATAACTGGAACAGCACATGGACTTTGAAGGACTACTGGAATAAGAAGCGGAAACCAAATCAGGGAAGGCGTTAGAAAACATCAGGGAAGGCGTTAGAAGACATCAGGGAAGGCGCTAGAAGACATCAGGGAAAGTCAAACCAGGCAAAAGCTGAGACCACGAGAGACGTTCAACCGCACCAACGATAACCGGACTTCAGGGAAGCTGTATTTCAATCAACATTCCTGGGAAAGGTGTTCAGAGTCCAGGGTCGCAGTAATAAAAGGTCTGTCAGAAAAGTTACGATATCCCTTATTAAAATATTGCCTGAGTTGAATTTAAATAATTATTGATACTGGGTTGAGATAAAAATTAGGTTTTTCAAAATATAAAAATTTATTAATCTTGTAAATTAAATATTTAAAATCATAATTAAATAATTAAATAATAAATATTAAAAAAGAAGGAATAATTAAGTATAAATGAATAATAAATGGTTCTACCTAAAAGAATTAAAATTTATGTAAATAGTAAATTTAGTTTAAAATTTATGTTTTTTGTAGTGGAAAGAACCACAGAGTATTTTGAGTTTTATTGAATAAATTTTCTTTTGATTTCAATTAATATAAATAATTTACCTTGTTCAAGAAATTCCTATTATCTAAGTATCCTATATGATAAGTTGTTTTCAGTGTATGATCAATATCGAAGGGCGGAAACGCAAAGTTGGCATTTCCAACGAAATTTCACAAAGCACAAATAATTTAATTATTCTAGGTAAAGTTCCACTGTTCTCACTCCTCAGAGATTGTCAAATAAATATAATATTAATTACTGAGCTGAGCAAATTTAAAGTTAATAGTAACTTGAATAACTGGAAGGAATTTAATAAAATATTTTTATTTAAGGTGACTATAGGCATAGTTATCTTAACCAGAGTTATATCACCTAGGCTATTAAAATTAATTTGCCTTAAACTTCCAGTAGGTGATATAATCTCTTTATTCTGTAACAAAGTAGGGAAATCCTACAGACAGACAATAG
>JAGFPH010002005.1:140098-155701 GCA_018207615.1 Philaenus spumarius
TTTTTTGTGTAAAATATCATTGGGATAAATATAGGAATTTATAGACACTTTTTTAAATACAAAAGAAATATCTATCTCTCTACAAAGCCTAAAATTGTCTCAACAAAAAGTTTCATATTGTAAAAGGATTGTATATATAGAAGGAATAACTGATTTTGATTTGTTATATTATTTTGTATGTTTTAAGTTTTAAAGAAAGATAAAACCAGTAAATTTTATTTTCATTTTTCTAAAAATTTCTTTTATTAAGCGCTTACCTATAATCACCAGATATAATTTAAGCAGTGTTAGAATAAGAGTCCAGGATATCAATTATAATAAAGGTCATCGTTTTCCGAAAGGCACGAATCCCGAGATAAGAGTCAAAACTCCAAAAACTAACTCAAAATATATAAATTATAGTAGTTGGGCGGTAAGCGAAGCGATAAGGTGGGGCCGCGTAAAGAGGTGGCCGTTGCAATTTGTATCCCAAGTTTTGTTCTATTTCCAGTAAAACTGTTAAAACATACCTTGTTCAAAGTGTTTAGGGCCTCGACAGCCCCTTTCAGAGCGGGTTCAGCTTTTTCCAAATCTTCTGCGCAGATCTTCTGTTTTACCATGATATCCTCTTCCATAATTTTGACTTTTCTTTCTTCCTCAGCAACTGAAATTGCATTGCATAATGTCACTAAATGCTGTTTTATTAGTAAATTCAAGACTCGATTTAGCAAATTATTTTAATGAAGTTTTAGTCTCCTGGGTAGTTATAACCAATTAATTAAATAGATTATTTATTTTATATTACCTCTGTTCAAACGGTACTTAAGAAACCCACTGGACTAATGGTTTAGATTGCACACTGTCAGTTTTAGATACAGGACATAAATTTCATGTCAGTTGTTCATAGTCAAGAAAATCCACAGATTTAGTTTCATTTTACAAAACCATTAGTCAATTTATCTTCTTATATAAACAGCTAAAATATTGTATTTTAAATGGTTTTTAATACAAATACTTAATCACAGAAATTTAACGCATCAATTGTGCACACTTATTAAAAACAATAATATTATGGATAAATAAACCCAATATACGAGTATGTGCTGAACCCAAATTATTTATGTTAAAAAATGGTTTTGAAAATGTGTGTTAAATTATTATTGAATTCCTGTCGTTAAATGTGCATTTTCATAGAGAAAATTGTTTAAATGATAAGTGTTTTGTTACAAGATGAACTTAGATTTGATTAAAGAATACATAAATCTACACAAATACTCAATAAAACTAAAATATGTAACAGTGAACTAGTATTTAATGTTATTAGTGTAAGTTTAAGCTTCTGATGAGTTTATAGTTGGAATGCGAGTGTTCCAATTGATTTGTGAATACATATATGTGATGCGGAAAACTAAAAGCGATCATATGTCTCTAAATTTTAAAATTGAGATATTTATGCCACATATAAATAATTAAATTTCTAACAATTTGGTGTAAAAACCTTCAAAATATATGAAAATTTGGTGAAGTTGTAATAGTTTGTCATCGGAAAGAGGAGTTTTGAGAAAAACACATTTAAACTTTTGATGTTGTTGGAGTTTTTGTTAGCAGACAACTGATCAGCTGATCACTTCAAAGCTGCATTATTATCCTCACAGCTGTTTAGTGGTAGCTGGCAGTAAATAAAAATACTGAGACTGTATTTGACTGTTTTTTACTCAATTTTTAAAACAGTTTATTATTGTTTAAATTAAAAAAGATCCAAAACTATTTTAAGTGAAAAGGGACCATTTGCAGGGATTGTTTAGCTCATGTTGCGTAACAACTGAAAAGGTACCAAATGTCGGGTATGGATAAATCAGTGCAGACAACGTTCTTAATTCTGGCAGAATCCGTTTTAATTCCCTAAAATGCCACTAGAAAGCCGTAAGAGCCACGTTCTGAGGCTACATCATTCATAAGGTAATGGTACCAATTGTCGCTCCAATGTTATAATTCCATAACGACATTCGGTTCCTTTTCGCAACAATGACAGACCTTTACAAAAATACATTTGTAACATCATCAATAATTCTTGTTGGAGGACATATAAACACTAATTTCAGATAAAATAAGAAGTTTATTACAAACATAAACAAAGAACCAAAAAAAAAAAGGCCGAATTTGACTTGTTTCGGTTTTTTGCGTCTCACATAAAATTTTGTTTCTCGACAAATGTTCCTTTTAGTTTTCTACATCACATAATATATAGAGATCCATTATCCCCATACCCATATGACATATCTATAGAATTTTAACACCTAATTCCATTTTCTGGGTTATTTTTTCTGACAGGTATTTTTCTAATGTAACCGACGATTTAACTTGTATAACGTTAGCACTGTTTGTTATATGATGTGTTTGGATAAAAGCTATGTTTTAAGGATAATATGTCCTTTTTCCTTAAAGAAATCAAGCTAATCAAAACTGTCTCTGAAATAAAAAGTAGAATAGGCCCTACATTATTTTGTAAGCTGTATATAAGACTAATTCTATATGGAGGTAACTGCATGTAAATAGTTTTTAAGGCCTTACAGTAGCCAAGATTGCTATATCGAAGTGTAGGATTTGTACTAAGATTGCTGGGTATGTTATATTGTAGCAATAACTGAAGTCTACTAATTCAAATCTTATAGTCTGTAACACATAATTATATAGCCTAAAAATTACCGAAAATTAAATACTATTAATACAAAACGTGCATTGATTAAATACAATTTTCTCTTTTTTAGAGTGTAAAATAATTATATATAAACTATACAAGTTATTTATTTCATATCTATTATTTATAAAAATTGGCACATATGTTGAGAAATAAATCTAGATTTATATTAAAAAAAAAAAAAACACAATTTTAGAACAAAAATTTTGGAAATACATTTTCTTGATTCTCAAAACCATAGATAAAATGATAATAAAACGAGATTCTAAAAAGAACGGTACTTCATCAACCAAGTAATATGAGCCAGGACTAAAAATTTGATGTAATTTTATTAAATACTTAATTTTTGTGAATTTTTATATACATACATGATTAAAAATCACTGAAATGTGACCGACAAAATTTTCACTCACAATGTTTTAGATGCTGAGCACAAATAGGGCTGAATAAAAGTTCCTTAAAGCACAACAAACAAAAGAAAAGGGAGAATTTTCTAAGCTTAAGTAAAACACAGAAGAAACAAATACTTATGGCAGTAAGAACATAATTAACTGTAACATTACCAAAGTTGGACTAGTTCTTTCCAAAATTTGAGTTTGAATTTGTGCCTGGAGATTAAGAAGGGATCGATTTATGCATATTATCATTTTCCAAAATGATTATTTAGTATTTTATATAAAAGTCACAATTTTGATATTTGATTGACGGGCTTCTTTTCAATTTGAATTTTAATAATTACCAAAGATCTTCTCCTTGGAAACCTTGTCCTGCTCTTTGCCTACAATCTTGATCAGTTCTGTAGCTGCCCTTGTCTTTTCAATGATGATTTTTTCTTGTTCTGCCAACTGACTTTTAAGGCCCTCTACCTATAAATGAAGACAGATTTTAAATTACTGTGAGCATTGTAACTAAACCTCACAACAGAAATAAATTATCTAAACTAGTTCAACTTCTAGGAGTAACACACAGTTACAGGTCATCAGACTGCAGTGAGTTTGATTCCCAGCAGCACATTTTTCTTGTCATCCAAATAAACAAACTATGTTTAAAAAAATCAAATAGTTTAGTAGTTATGAAAATTCAAAGATGAAAACAAAATTGGTTTTCCAAATCTTATTATAGTAGGTCTACATTAAAATTTACCCTTGAACTGTTCTACCAAATAGTAAAGGTAATCAAAAGTTTTAAGTGCATAATACATCTCTACACATTTCTGGCAAGTTCACACGCTTGATCCCGCATTTCTGACGGATCCCATGCATATGAATCACTTGCTTTTATTACCCTCTCCCCAAGGCTTCTTGTTTGTGCAGACCTGTAACTTTTCCATTACATTCAATTATTCTCTTTGTTATGAATTTTCATCAAATAAATTCTCATATTTTATTTTATTCACTTTTAATATTGTTTTCATTACTGCGATAATGTTGAAAGGAACAAAACATGGCAAACTATATGTCCTAGAAAACCTTGTAAATACTTATACAATGTAAATACTGATACTTGTGTCTAGAGAAAGTACTTGTATTTACTTTAAGATTACCAAATAGACTGTTTCAGATATCAGAAGGAAAAAAAACAAGTACAATTACAGACCGCAACGGGAACGGTATTAATATGGAGGAGGATTGTTCGCTAAATGAATAATTTGATGACCACCAGAAGGTGCAGTTATTATTTTACAGTTTTAATTGTTTTTGTGTCATGTGTGATGTAAACTGAGAGGGGGAAACTTTGAAAATAACCTTTGCTAGGCTGAAACTGCAGTCGGTGTATATTGACTAGAAAAGGAAAACTGAAGGTAATCATTTTCAAATTATTAATTATAACAAGTGATCCAGGTAGTAGGATTCATAATGGATATAAAAAAACACAATTTACTGAAATTTTGTGTGGAAAAGAGAAAAAGTGCTTGAAGAGAATGTGTGTGTGCCTGCAATAAATACCTGGATACAGATGTTTATACATCATTTTCCTAACTTTGTAAGAGGAAAGAGCTGTAGATAGATTCACAGTTTGTTATTTGTGAATTTTATAAGGTGCTAAAGATTGAGATTGAGATTTGGTATGCAATCTTAAAACGGTTAATCTATGCATCTATGGATCTTATAAATAGTTGAAAGTTTACATTATGTATCAGCTGTGGTGGAGCATTTCTGAAAAGGTAATTAAAAAATGGTTTTGTGAAACACGAGTTTAAGTGATGGTTTGGATTCTTTTTTGGAATAAATAATAAGTCCGGCTGAAATTCGACTAGTCCATAAATGACTAGCACAGTGTCTTAATATGTGCTAACAGTGGAAGACGTTGTATGGGCCTATTGAATGCAGGCCCCGATTTACAAACAGGCCAATTGGGCATTTGACTAGAGCGCCAGTTTTTGAGGAGCGGGAGAATTTGACGTGTGAAAAAAATATGATAACAAAATTTGAGGGGAAAATAAGTTTTTTAAAGTACAATAATGACTTAATTTATTAAAATACATGTTAAATCCTACAATTGAAAGCATAATAAAAGGCGTGTAATACCATGGCGATTACCGTCAGAGAAACACATAACCAGTTGCTGGGTGATTAACCTTATTTGTAAGGTGAGAGGGAGGTAAAGGGGGTACTATGTTTAAGGGAGTTCTTCTATGTCTCTGTTTTTTAAAACCTTTGCATAAAACAAACTAGTTTGGCAATGCTTTTAATTTTGTTGTTTCCATTTGTTGTAAAAAAAATTATTTGTTGCCATTAAGTACTGCCATGGTCTAAGTTTATATTAACTATTGCAGTGAGCTTAAAATATAAGGCTTAAACCCAAACTCTTTAGGAATTGATTTAAAACAGGTTTAACAATATACAGTATACTACAGCTTATGTTTTATTAATGGTAGTTAAAACAGCCACAGCAAACTGGAACAACCATTTATAATATAGGAAAAGAAAAAAGAGAAAAACATGTGTATTTAAAAAACATTAGTATTTCGTTGAATAATTTGATGTTTTGTAAAATTTAATAAAATTTAATACATGTGTTAAATACTTTAGTATCCAGTAACTGAGTTTATAAGTTAGTTGAGTGATTCATTTAGTTAGTTAAATAGTTTTGGCAAAGCTGGTTAATCTACGAGTGTGGTCTTTTGGGAGTGTTCCAAAGCTGGTCAACCCAATGGCGAATATGAAGTTCAATAGTAAAAAGAATGGACACATCTTTGGAGAATCTTTTATTGTAACAAGTGTAAAAGAATATTTATTACAACATATTCAATGGCATTTAAGACATATTCAATGATCCAAATTAGGAGTATGTAAAAAATGTCCGTCTTCATTTTCAATGTATTTGTTATGAAGTAATGTTTCTTATTATTTAACGTGTTAATTTTATAAACACACATATAACCAATCAAAAATCCATCAACACGTAGGATTTCAAATAGGTCATGTTTGATTAGTACTTTTTTGATAAAACTTAAACACCTATTTACCTGATCAGAACAGCCAACTAGTTTTTTGAGACCGTTTTGCAATCTTCTCGATTTACCAACAACATCTTCTGTAGTGAATTTAAGGAGTTTTGAATATAGATTAATGAGCTCTAAGAAAGACTTGGGAGTCGTGTAGTTATAACGTTTTTCATTTTGCAGATACACGTGCGACATTGAGTTCACACTTGTGTGCACATAGGCCATGAAGAGAGATACAGGCTTCCTTAACACAGGCTGTGGCAACAAAATATATAATGAGTGATCATTATTAATATAAAACATTCTCCTTTTACTTGCTGAAAGAAATAATTTTAAATTAGAATTTTATGCATATTAACCCTTAACTGTGGTTTGCTGTTATTCATGTAACTTATTTTCTATTGATTTAACATAAATAATTGCGTTAAGTGACACTTTATTTAACCTAAAAATAATTTTAAAACACTACCAAAACATAAAGTACAAGTGAGACATATAACTCGGATAAAAAAATACAATTCGCTCTACAGCTACCACAATAATAATGAATGTAGTAGCATCGCAAACCATATTTACAGTTTCGCTCAGTCGAATTGTAAATTTAAAAGATAACAGTGGTCCATGAGCTTGGGGTGAGAAATTTATCGAAGAAGTTTAGGCAGAAGTTACTTGATTTGATTATTTATTGTTAGTTAATTTGGAAGGAATTTATACATAGAAAACTATATGGTCAAAAATAAATTTGTTAAGGGCAGGAAACACATTTGGCACTTAGTTTCTTGAACATGGCCTACAGCAAGCAAATGTTTCCTTATAAACAGGGTGTTCAGAAAAAAGGTTCTAAGAATTCAGGGTGTGATTCCCCACACCAAAATAAGAAAAATTCTCCGTTTCTTTCTAGCCGCCATTTTGTTTTTAACAAACAATTTATATTTAGAGACATACTTGACTGATTGAGTTCAAACTTGGCATGAAGTTTAACTTAACAATGTTCTATCTCAAGAAAAATAAGCGATTATATCCAATCATGCGTTACAAAATGGCGTTAAAAAATGTCAATATACCTTTTTTGTAGCCCTTTTGATTCCCTATTGGATGGTGTAACTATTAAAACAATCGGATTCCAATTAACAGCTGGTTATTTTCCAAGCTTTTTAGTTTGCAGTTGTTATTGTTTCATTGAGAAGTTAGCAGTTAATTTACTTCAATATATATACTAGTTAACAGTTTCGTTAGAGTTTGTTAGCCTGACTCTGTATAAACATTTTCAAGGGTGGCGGTCCTCTTCTAAAAAGACCCTATATCTTTGTATGAACCTAAAAACGGGTGGACACTAATAGCTGGACATCTAACGATAGCGTACACAAATATTCAGACTTTTAAATATAATCGTTTTTCTTTGAGGACTTATAAGAAAGATAAGGGTCAGCACATGTATCACCGGTGGTGCTCTACGGACCTTAAAAGAGGGCACAATGCGCCTCCGGTGGTACACAATGTCATTTAGTAAAGCAGATGTGTACCACCGGTGGCGCACTACGTCGTGAACATGCTAAATATTATAATTAATTATTCATGGGACAAGTAAAACAAATACTTACAGGTAAAACTTTAATCTCACTGAGGAATCTGAGTGATACCGACTCCAGCGCTTCTTGTGGCCATTCCATGAACCAATTGATTGACGTACAGTTTACAACAGCAGGGAACTTGCGAGACCTGACTCTCAAAGTAGCACCAACTGGTGAGAAGCAAAGAATTACTTTGATCAGACGTCGAACTCTGTCTATGAAATATTTCCAACAGTTTTCTTTAGTATCCAGTATTCCACTTCCTTTCACCTAAATGATTGAAGTAAAAAGTATACTAATACAGTAAGTTTTTTAATTTATTGATTAATTTGGAACAAGAAAAGAGTTGAATTTAAAAAGAAAAATATTAAATAAAAGTTTCAATTGGAATTGTAAAAAACTAGAAACTATTATTTCATATATATAAGCATACAATAACTTAAATATATATAACTAACATAGTTGAAAACGCATAAAATATGTATTGAATAATAATTGGAAATTGAGTACCGTACGTTTTCATTTAGTATTGCCAAATCGATAAACAAAATACAAAATTAACTAATAAAATTATTATTCGTAGATGTATAATCATCTAATAATAAACTCATTGTATAAGTATCCAAGTTACAAATAGATACAGTAAGACCTCGACAATCCGGCACCCTCGGGGATCCGGTGATGCCGGATTATCGAGGTCTTCCTTTAAAATGGTTTAAACAGGGAATAAACTATAAATAAAAGCCCATGTACTATATATAGACACGTAAATTAGTTGAAACTACGTAACAATAACTGCGTAGAAAGATTTCCGCTAACTGATGGGCCTCAGGTAGGGATGGCTCCATTCCCCTTTGTTGTTGGCTTCCGTTAGTCAGTACGTGGTGGGGATTTGCTATTTTTACTCCAGCCTGTCACAAATTCTTCGAACCCCTTTTCACTTCCAAAACCGTTCAAAGAGGTTTTAAATCGAACAACTATTTACAAGAAATTCAATGTATCTTTTCCAAAGACTTCAATTTGTTCAAATAATCTTCATTAAGTGAAATACGTTCAACAAAATACACTGTCAGCAACGAAAGTGTTAAACAGTCCCTTTATCCGGGAACGTTTTTAAAGGACGAAGAGAGCGCATTGTTTTGAATCGGTTGGAGTTTTAGGAGAAATATTGATTGACATGTTTGTTTTGGAGAAGTTTATTGAGTAGTAGATTTTTGCACAATGTTTTTGACGAATGCGGAGCCAACAGACAGTGTAGACCGGGCCTAAATCACTCAATAATTATAAAAACTGTCATTTTTAATGAGTGCCAATTTTCAAGATGATGGATGCCGAACTATCGGGTCTGCCGGACTATCGAGGTCTTACTGTATAACTAAATTGATGTTTTTCCGTATGTGACTTTATTTCAGCTTATGTTAATGACACGTTTCGAAACATACATTTCATTATCAGATTTTAAAACATTTTCACACTACATATTTAACACCAAAACATTTAACTCACAACACATAATAATACACAACTCTGACATGTAATTTGGATAGACGTCTACTTTGTTTCATGGTCGAACGATAGATCTTTAACACTTTGAACCCTGAGCCCGAGTATAGGTCAGGCCAAGTTCGCGGCGCCAGCTACCGAAGCCCGAGTATACCTCGGGTCACTCTATTTAATTCTACAACTCAGCTTAGTCGGCATATATTTGGGTTTAGGCATTCTCATCATGTTTATTAGTTGCTTTAGTTCGTATGTCTTTGACCTTTGGAATTTTTCTAACATTGGCCAACAAAAATATTATATAAAAATCAGATGGTGTCTGATCAGCTGTGTGCATTCTGCAATCGACGTTTGTCTGCTTAGCGATGTAACTCGATGACGATGTGTATTTCCATTAGTTCTGATTGTGTAGCAAGTTTTTTTGGATTTATTAGTGGTTTTTTTATTGATGCAAAGTTTATAGTTCGTAAATGTTTTTTTAGTGTTTGTTAAGTGTAAATTATAATAGTGTTCCTCGCACTAATCGCAGAAAAGACGACTGAAGAATTGTGAGGTTATCGGTGAATTTTGACTTGTGTTTTTATTGTTTATTTTTTACATTTATTTTACAGTTATTGCACAGTGCCACTTTGTGTGCCAGTTTGTTTCAAAATTTACCACACCAAGGTCAATTATTTAAACTAAAGGACTATGTAGCTATTTTTTTAAAACAATTTTTCATAATTTGTTACCATTTTGTATTTTTAATAAACCTTTGAAGTATTTACAATTTCTTAAAGCTCATTATTTTGCCTTTAAAATTATATATAATATGTTATCCTTTTAAATAAGATAACAGAGATTTTTTTTAAATACTACCAAAACCCCCAGGTAGATACGCACGACAATGTGTTAAGGGTTCAAGGTTCAAAGTGTTAATTGTTATTGAAGACAAATTTTTAAATAAAAAACCTTTCAATTATTTTATATGGACTGTTACAATGTTTAAAAAAATAAATAAAAGTGTTATATTTAAATTTAAAAAAAGATTTTGTTAATTTTTAGAAAGTTTTCTGTATAAAATAATAAACTTTTGTATAACCCTGTAGATAGTTGAGGTTAAGATGTCTAAAATGAGGGGTCGAACATCTTTTTTAAGAAACACTAGATTTGAAGATGGCCATAGCTTCATCTTACCTCAGGTGCAATAGTGGTGATTATATTGTCGACCTCTTCATCAGCAAACAATTCAGGTATCTCTCCGGAAGCCAGCATATCATTGATGAGCACAAGGAACTTCTCATCAGCAACTTGAGAGTCTGTCATCAGGAACATGATGCCTACATTCTTTAGTCCTGATTTGATGTACAAGCCTGCTAAGTCTGCCTGTGAATTAGGATAAGGCATTACATTAGTTGTTATCTCAATTTATAATAAAGTAGGTTATACGATTTACAAGATGAACCTAAAGCAGCTTTGCAGAATTAATTTACACATATTTAGAAACATAAATGAAATTGGAAACTAAAACTGAACATACACAAAACTAAATTTGTTTGAAATTTCTAATGTACTTGCTTTCCTTGAAATCAAAAACCAAATTGAACAAAGTATTTGTATTAAAAAGTATGTTTAGTTCCAGAACTGTTTTGGCTAATTCTGTTTCAGAGAAGTATAATACAGCAGTTAATTAGTTTCTTTAAATTACACAACATTTTATTATCTTTACTTTATGAATTTGTCACGATCTTCGTAGGTTACAAAAAAATGTGTACTGTTACTGGTGATGAGACAAGGACTTTTCACAAAACAGCAGAAACAAAGCATAAATAATGAAATGGCACCATTCCAAATTGCCAATAAAACCAAAAGAAGCTCTAATTGTTCAAACTTATTTACAACTTAAGCTTCACTTCATCATTTTGGGGGATATTTTTCAGCTTTGTTGACGATATTATTGTTATAGTGTATGGATTTTTTGGTACAATAATATTTTCCATCTATAGAGGATCGCAACAGATGAACGTCGCAGTAGTAACGTTGTTTTTATAACCAACTTTGGCGTCCCCCCAACTGTGCAGGCGCACGGGCCTTAAGCCGCCCCTGTTGATTTCATCCACTGAGATGTAGTGGCAGATCAGTTCACAGTATATCCCTACCCCAGCCATTAAATATCTGTCTATCCAGACACTTAAGTGCTTAAAGCTACTTTCTACAAAGTATTTGAATGAAAACAAAATTTTGTACAGGACTAAACTGTTTAAAATCATACCTTCAAATCGTTGACACCGTATCCTTTCTTAAGTTGTACTTGGAAAGGATCCAAACCAGAAATGAAAGCAGACAGTCGTGAGAGTGATTGTTTTCCACTACCACCAACACCGACTAACAGTGCATTTCCTCTGGGTGCCTCCATTATACGGTTGATTCTGAAATATTTAAACACTACTGAACACTGAAGCATGTGTTTATACATAACTTAATGAAGATGCAGTTTGGACATTTTTTATATTCCTCCCTAAATTACTCTAATTATATATTTTATGTAAAGATATTGATTTGTACATTTTATAAAGAATAAATTGAATTTAACTATAAATGTACAGTACTGTAGTTATATTTTATTTGCATTTTCCCAGATATCTAAAAACAAATGTCTACAGTAAACACAGTAAATACAATACTAATAATAAATTGACAGCAAAATGTTTACACACAATGGCATAATAATCGGACACTTTCAGTTAAATTATCACTAATTTATTATCATTAACTCAAAACCACATAAATTTATCACAACATTATGTGTTAGTTGCTATAATTTAAACCTTTGGCAAAATCTTAAGCCAAAAATGCCCAAAAATAACAAATTCATTGTTGATAGTCTTAGAACTACATATATTTTATAATATATTATTTATTGTCAACTGTAGTCTCTACCTTATTTATCTGACTACATGTTTCAATGCCACAGGCAGCATCATCAGGCCTGCTATATATGTCCACTCAAACACTCACATTATACAACACTTAATTTAACATATATTTTTGTACCTTGGTTGTACACGTCAAAGAAATAAAATATGTTAACACAATAATAATTGAACTTCTCAGTTGAGAGGTACCTTATCTTAGTGCGTCACTTCCTACAAGTTAAATTAATTGTTGTGTAATATGATTGTTTGAGTGGACATAGATAGCTGGCCTGTTGATGCTGCCAGTGGCAGTGAAACGTGTAGCCAAATAAATAAGGTAAAAGTAAAACTAGAGACTACAGTTGATAATAAATAAATAATATTATAAATAATCTTATTGAACAGAAGGGTTTTTTGCAAGAAATTCAAAAATTATAACTTAAAATTATTATAACTTTTGCTCATTCATTTAAGATTGCTAGTCAGTAAAAAGTAAATAAACCGATTATATGACAGCTGTTTTTCGTTTACAGGCTGATTAACAGTTTTCAATGAACCATTTGGCACTAGACTATAAACACATCAACAGCGTTTATGTAGCTTTTAAGTAAAAGCTAAGAGAGAAACCAGGGTTCTTCGCAATCCCTTCCTTATGTTAACACAATGTTTCACTCTTATCAATGATTAAGATTTTATTTATTACAACACAAACACATTTTATTAAAAATAAGCTGACTATATTTTTATAAATATTTTATGTTGCATTTTCTCATACACAGTAATTAAAAACTTTATGATTATCTCAAAACTAAAGCAAAATAAACATTTAAATATTGTTGAATACCTGCATATATGACTCATCGCGTCTTCAAACAAAACTAGATTCATAGCCCCGACCAAGTCATTGTACTGGGACATAGCTTCTAGCAATAGTTTGTTGAGGTGAGCCCAGCCAGGCATGGGGAAATATTTGGGGTCTCCGAGACCCTCTACGAAGTGACAGAATATTAACGGTTTCTCATTATACTCATTTTCGGGCATTTCCTAAAAAAAAAAACAATCAGAAAATAGAATCTAAGACAAACTTAATAATGTTAATAAACAATTACTTTGAAATATCCAGCGCCTTACATTGTTAGTCTTTTCTGTGAGCTAGGCGGGCGTTATAATACAACTAACATAATTTTTTAATTGAATTACCTTCGGCTTAAATGTTATAAATTCTTAACCATACATTCATAAAGGTTGATGGTTAATGTCAAGTTTCTCACAAAATAAAAAAAATGTTAGGCCTATGGTTTTGGCAGCACTGAAAATCTAATTGTTATTCTCTCACCCACTGTAGATTATGTCTTGCTAGTTGTTTTAAAACACTTCAAAAGATCTATTCTCTTCGCTTTTTCTTTAGGTTTTTTCTTATCGTCAAGCCTTAGAATAAATTTTTAACCTTACCGGTATGGCTTCTCCTCAGAACTCCTTTTTTTTACAGATGTTTTTAATTTAGGCTTTGTTGCAAATTCTGCGTTCCGATTTGTTGTTTTTTTTTACTCGTTTCTTCTTCTCCTTGTTTGGCCATCTGCCGTTAGTCGAGTCTTGGTCATTTGTTATTTTATAGAATACATTTTGATTTGATTTAAAAATGGGTTTTATTATTATTATACATAAATATCTAGAAATTGTTTCCACTTATTTTTTAATTTGTGTGTGTATTAATTTAAGTACAATGTTACCGTAGTCACGGATTTTGTTATATTAAATTCGTCAGCTGTTACAGTGTAAATTGCCGTGGTGAATGTTATTAATTTATTTTAAATTGTGGAATGTCTTATATTTGGCCTATATGGTATTTTTATTTGCAGAATTTTATGCTCTTTATATAAATGGCGTTAAGTTATTAGTTTATATCCGTTAACAAAAAATATTATTGGTTTTCTTTCGTTTCGTAAGGCTTCTTCTGAAACATCTGTTGTATTCGTGCGTGTTAGTTCCGTTATTATCCGCAAGATCGCTCTGTATGGTTCCATTCTTTGTATTTCATTATGTTATTGGCTGTTTCGATTTGGCTCTATCGGGAATTTAAATTTGTCTTGCAATTTTATTATTATTACAGGTTTTGAATTAGAAATTAGGTTTGCTTTATATGTATTTAAAGTTTATCTGAAATAATGGAGATGTACTATTACAGACTTCAAAGAGTTTACATATCTTTCATGATTGTTCAATTAATAAATCTTACCATAAAATAGTCTATATTTTAATCCTTAAATTATAAACAAGTTATTACAAATATTTTTAAACTTGAGGATGCAAGGCAAAAATATATAAAGTTATAAAAAACGAACATAAAACATTTCTGTCAGATATAGTTATTATGTACAAAAATAATAAATGTACTATTTAAAAAAACAATTTGAATAAAAAAAACTTCCAGTTAAAAATGCAACTTCCCAGTTGTTAAGTACATGCGTTTCATGCTTATATTTACAATTATTATCATTAAAAATGCAAAATTTAAACTAAAAAAAAAAAAAAAAAAAAAACATATAGAATTATATAGGCCTACAATAACTAATATTCACACAACTTATATAATTTGCATACATACTACATAATTATGTAGTATTAAAAAACTTTCATCCAATTTTTGAGACTGTAAAAGGGGTTCTTTTTTCCATTCTTGAGTTTGGGTCTAGCAAAGTGTATACATTTCAGAGTTTTTTTAACCAATTTTTTTAGCTAAGGCGTAAGGAAGATAAGGTGTTTTTCAAACAATCCTTAAGCTATACGTACTCTCCTGCATTTAAAGCTCATCTTTTTTGTACCCAAACATTTTAAAATATTTTTGAAGTGATAACTTCTATTGGCCCGTTGGGCACTTTCGCTTGACTATGTTTCTGAAATCTCGCGTCACGCATAATTTTTGCGTAGACACAAGCCAGAGTGTGAAGAGAGAATAGCCGATACATAGTATATATAGACAAGTAAGCGCTTGGAGAGGGAATAGACGATACATAATATACAATAATATTATATTATAATAAGTATGAGAAAAATAGTGACCATTATGATGTAAGCATTATTTATTTAGTGACTAATGATTTTGAGTGAGGTATTAGTGTATGCACTCTACATTGAATTATAAGAATAATTCAATATTATGTAAGGGATAATTATTACATTTGTGCGTTTTAAGTTTTGTAAAGAAGATTGATTTTTACTTTCTCACTATACTATAGTATAGAGAAAGTATAGTGATTGCAAAAAAAATCGATGTTGAGATTTTTGTGGAAATATCCGTTTTGGGACCCCTTGAGTCCAAAAAAGTGATTTTTACAAAATGTCTGTCTGTATGTCTGTATGTCTGTATGTCTGTATGTATACAAAGCTAGAGCGAAAACTATTCGATCGATTTCAACCAAATTTGCACCAGACATGTCCAGTACGCCTGTATAGATGCACGAAAAAGGGGTTTTGAACAATTTTGAAAAACAACCCCCTTTTTGGCCAAAAAAC
>JAGFPH010002005.1:155711-226701 GCA_018207615.1 Philaenus spumarius
ACAAATTCCAAAAAACGAGGAAAAAAACTAAAGCGTTTTTCTAATACAAATCGCGTAAAAGCACATAGGCTAGCGGTAAAAAAAACACTGTCTCAAAATACACACAGAATCAGCTAAAATACTTTAAAATGTAACATTTGCTGTAGGTAACCATATTATTGCAATAGCAAACATTGTCCTGTCAGCTAATAGTATAAGCTCGTGGAGAGGGAATAGACAATACATAATATATTATAATACGTTATTATAATATTATATTATAATTATTATTATAATAATTATCCCTTACATATTAAATTATTCTTAGAATTCTATTTAGAGTGCATACACTAATACCTCACTCAAAATCATTAGTCACTAAATAAATACTGCTTACATTATAATGATCACTATTTTTCGCATACTTATTATAATTATAATAATATTACTATATTATAATATTATAACTATGCAATTTCAAAATATGATATAATATTTTTTGACAATATACTGACTTGTGTAATTTGTTGACCTTTATTCTCCTCTAATATAAATACCGTACTGATAAAAATATAAATCGGTCATAGAAGTTATCACTTCCAACGTGTGGTCTAAGCACACCCAATGTTCATTTATTTTCCGTTATTTATCATTGCACTGATAAACACACAATATGATTTCTTTTAGCCAAGTCAACAAAAGGAAAAAAATAGTTCTTTGTTGGATGTAATTAGTGAAATGCGGAAAAGCACACCCAATGTTTTTCTTTTTCATAGTTTATACTTAATTACTTTCAATTAGGTATTGATATAGGTGCAGCTATAACTATCTAAACCTAAAATATGAAGTATGAATTTGAATGAATAGTGCACTGATGAGATGGCATAATGGAGAAAGTGATGTCACTATAAACAGTGCTTTTCTTAAAAATGTCTTACCTCGACAACAAGAGCCTGCATTAGTGAAAAAATGATTTGTTATTGTTGAAAACACATACACATACCACAGAGAAAAAGAAAGCACCATTTTTTACACACTGTATACATATTTTCAAAACCAACATAAAATCTGTGAATAAACCTTTGAAAATAGTTGATACATTATTTCAACTACAGTAAATAAAGGATAGTATTTTTGTACCTAAGAATTATTCAAAGTATTATTATAGATCAGTTATAGTTGTGAGGGGCACTGCTGAACACAACCATCGCACAAACCTTGGAATGTATAGGTAAGACAAAACATCAGTCTCTCAAGCAAACATTGGTAACGTTTCATTTAGACCAACAACTAACGTGTTTCATAAAGTAGTGGGTGCTTCTGTTAAACAGAAGTACAGCAATTAGTGTATTTTCCACAAAGATATTCCAATGTTTTATTTGTCATGGAAGAATTATTTGTGGTTGAAATTTGTATATGAATGTTGTAAATGATATTAGATGTACCCCAAAGAATGTTAAAGCAAAAGTCTAGCATACAAATAAAATGGAAGAGTTTCAAATAAAAATTGTTTTGGGCTATTAAACTATCTTAGTACAGTAGACTTATAAGACTTTGCATGCCAACCCTCTTTGCTTCCTGTTCAATACTTTTGTAAACAACATATGGAAGAACAAATATTATTTGATTTTTCGTTGGACTCCAGTGACAAACCACAACTCGTCCGATTCAATTTGGAGGCAGAAGAGTCTCAAAAAGAGAAAGATGAGTCTCAAAAGGAGAAAGTGCTGATATATACACAATTCTTGCCGCATATGTATACTACTATCGCCGCAGTTTTTAGACGTACTGACATATTTGTTTCTGCTTTTAACATGTTATAATTCGCTCACGAAGAAGTACGTGGTGACCAAATATGACACACCACTTGAGCAACCGACGGACCATAAGATTTTATGGGCCAATTCTGACCGTAAAATTGTTAATGACACTGCCAGACCACTGGATAGCAACTGAAGGTGGGTTATAAAACAGTACTTGTGCAAGAGTTGTTAACAAATGTCTTGCAGTGGCATGATGTGTTTCATTGCATGGAAAATGATCGTGTGAACGTAGCTTTATTAAATTGTAAAATAAACTGTATAGTGTTTGGACAAATACAATCTTCAGGTTTCCTGTCAATATGTAGGCCTTTGGAGGGTCCCTGTTGTGGCGACCTGAGATCCATGTATATACATATGATCTCAGGGAGCCACTGAGTCCCTAGTTGGCGGCAGACATTAGTGAAGCGTAACGAACCACGGCAGAACACAAAACGCCAAGTGAGTCGAAGGACCGCAAGCAGGGACAACCGTTTTTAGGTCTGCGTTTTACTTTAATAATTAATGGGCAAATTTATGATTATGGTTGGCTAGAAATCACCACGGAGCTACCGACTTTGTGGGGGGCCGTTGGTGACAAATTCCCAACCACAATGTAGTTTGCGATTTAATAATTAATACAATAGTTCGGTTGGGCCTTGTATGGCCATGTGTAACCTCACCGGTAGTTTCATTTAGTTAATTAAATTATTATAATTTTATAAATAAGATAAATGTTAGTTACAAAAAAGCCTCATCAAGGCTGACTTTGGACCCAACGGATAATTTGGTTTACCAGAATTGCCAACGGGAAATAATTAAGGATTTAAAGATTCACGTGGTCAGACAACTTCTCTGAACCCAATACCTTGCACTGTAGAGCCATTTCATAATAATATACTCTTTTTACCAAACATTTAATTGTGTTATTTTTATTTAAAAATTTTTTAGAGTTTTTGAGATTCATATATTGTTTTTAGACATATCCACAGTATTCATACAACATTTCAAGTAAACCTATATAAAACCACTGTTTAATATCAAGTTAAATATTGGAATACCTTGGAGGGACACAATGTATGTTAAGAAAATCTATAACATATGCAGTTCTTCAAATGCGTATAAATTAAAATATTATTTTTATTTTTACTATTTGTAACCAATGGTCATCACAGAGAAATAAATTAATAAATAGTATCTGTAAAGCAGACAGTTTTTAAATTGGTTGACAAAAAAGAACAAAACAGTTCAGATAATGTTTACGAGTTTAAAAGATACACGGTTTGTTAAACAGGAAGCACTTTCGGGTAGATCTTCTCAAAGCTTCCAGAAACGTCTAGAAAAATCAGCGCAAGTAAAGATGTTTTTAGCGCTTAAAATGCACATGGTTTGCAGGCAGTCCTAGAATAGACTCGAGTCGGTACGGACGTGGAGTCCACTGTGGAGAAATTTGTATAAAAAGTTTTGAGTTTCAGGGTCAGAATTTGACTTTAATGTGACAATATATTAGTCTTGTGTACTAATATACTTATCCATCGAGATTATTTTGAATAAAAAGAGTTACTTTGAGTTTTAGAAGAAAAAGTGATATAGAGCCCTAGGCTAACGGTACATTACGTTGCGTAACGTCGGATGTTTCACATTACAATGGAGTAAGTTTTGATCTGGAACTGAGTGAAGTGAAGGAATATTGTTAAGTGTTTTTTGTAAAAAGGACCATGGAAAGTGGAATAAAAAAATTTACAACGTCGTAGAACCATCATAAATAGAAAATTGGGAATTTGTAGAAAGCTTGCAAGTATTTATAGAAATAAGTTTCATTTTCATGCTGTTTGCTCTTTCTACCTATTTGATTTAAAAAAATTAGTATTAATAAATCAACAGTTTGTAAAAAATCTAATGTCACTAAGGAAATTATTTTAATGAAGTTATTGTTATTTTGTTTTAAAAATTATCGTTAACATACTGAATTCAAATTCTTTTGTTTTGCATCCATAGTCCAATTCTCAAAGTACTTCTATAGCGATCGAACCTTTGAAACTCTAAATTAAATAACTTCTATAAAAATAATATTAATAATCCAAATGTGGCAATGCAGATAGGATCTTAGCGGAATAGTATGGTAGGCTATATGACGTCACGATCATATGGTCTGGCGAGCTGTTCTGTTGGGAGCTGGGTCAGTATGTTACAGATGATTTATTGGAATATGAAAATTGAATATAAAGCATGTGTTATGTATGATTGTTTACAAACAATAACAATTTTTCAGGTTATGAATTTAAATATTTTTATTTAAGATTTCAACTGAAATATAATTATATTTTAATGAATAATAAATAACAGTTAATAACTAGAAACACAATCTTTATAATTTATAATAATTAACAAGTTTTTTTTATTTGTAACTTTGAAATTTTGGCTAGTCGGGACAAACATTTTTTTTTATATATGTAACTATTTTTAAACTTTTGTAAAATCTTAAACGTTACAAATCTTGTTTCCAGTAGCGGAATAATTTTGATCTAATTGAATTTAACAATAATTATTTGCTTTAGGCATCATTATGTTTTGCCCCATTACCCCTCATTCCACTATGTACAACACTTAGCGTTTGTATTCTCTCTGTTCTAAATGGAATACTAAATTATTTGTGATCTATAACTGTACCCATGAATTAAGAGTTTTTTTAATACACACTTTGTCAACCTAGGTAAAAAAGAATGTACTAAATAATTCTTGGTTAAATATGTGTTAAAATTATTCAGGTCTATACTCTGATCTCTCAGGAAAGGCTGGTGGATTCATGGTTGGTTACCAGCTGTAGATCCATCAATAATCCTTTGCTTGCATTACAATGCTATAATTTCACTAATGCAATTATAAGTAATTTATAATTACTAAAATCATGGTTCAAAGATACTTACAGCAAAAACTTTCTTGACATTTTCTGTAAGAAGTTTTTGAAAAGTGTCTTGATCCTTATGATCAATCATCTTGTCACCATAAACTCTATTGGCCTCATGCATCCATAGACGCACAAATTTCCCTGGCGAGGTAATACATTCGTTGGTACAAAACAACATGCCCTGGTAGAACAGATTAATACAATCAAAATAAATACAATGAAAACAGAGTGTAGTTTTTTGATGTGCATTCACTGATATTAAGATGTTAAAACGGATGATAAAAATAAACATATTCCACTCTAGGTTTTGTCCATATTTAGTTGCTTGTCGCTACGGCATCAGATAAATATTTATGTATACAGTTGTTGGTCTTTACGAAAATTACGAAAAATTGTACTTTTGTAGTGACAAGCTTAAGCGCGTAACAGTTATAATTCTTAGAAAAATGTGTTTTTAAAACAGTTATTTAGTAACGGGTTCCTGTGTAAAAAGTAGATATAAATAGAAGTTTAATATTACTGTAGGCTAGAAGTGAATCTATACTAATATTATAAAGAGGTAAAATTTGTTTGTATGTCGGGGGTAATCTATGGAACTACTGAACCGATTGAAAAAATAGTTTTACTAATAAAAAGCTACTCTATCCCTGAGTAACATAGGCTATAATTCATTTTGATAAAACCATTTTTTATTTCAATATTTGTAAATTTAGTCGGTAAAAATTCTTAGGTTAGGCCAAGACTTATGAACCAGCACATGTATTTACATTTATTACCATAGCAACCAATTGAATAAAATAACAGATAAAACAGCTGTTTGCTCTAATATTTCCATTAACATCTGATCTCAAACTTTGAAGCAATTATTTGTATTTCTAACTTTTAGGTTAGGTTTTTACTAAAGTGTAGACGTGGCCTTGCTGGTTCTTTTAACCTTTATTATAACTGCTGTTATAAAATATACGAAATAATTTGATTTGAACATTTAAAATTATTTACCATTTTAGCTTTGGGGTTATTATTAATTCTACACCTTTATTATAAAGAAAACATAACACGATTATGTGTATAGAAGGTTCCAACGTGGATAGAAGCCAGCAGACCACTCTGAGATAGGAAAGTTCGTCCTGGAGGGATCACAGCCTTGAGACAACAAGCAAGGTAGCCCACGGTGTCGGGATCAACCGGCAGACTACAGAAGAAGGTAGTAAAACGAGCAATAAGATAACTTGGAGTTTAGATAAGATAGGTTGGAGAAAGAGAGAGAGAGAGAGAGAGAGAGGAGCGTTGTTAGGGACTCATAGAAAAGAATAAATTAAGAGTGAACATAGCCAGTTTTTAAAAGACACCTGGAGCGGCATGCGCCGTCCCCTCCAAGTTCCCTCTCTCTTGTTGTGCATAATATATTTTTAACAAGTATGGCTTACAAAACACTTGACAGTTAAATATTACATCTGTATAATTTCAACATAAGCAATGTAAATAAGTGTCGATGATGACTTATTGTGTGTCGTTCCACTAATAATATAGAAATAATAATATAACCTAAATCACTAATTTAAAAAACGACCTTTCTCTAATGTCAATCAGAGCTTGTTGCTGTGGGTTTAATTGTAGTTCAAATATAAAAATTATAACACCACTATAACAAAATCTTCAGGCAACAAATAGGCAAAATACATACACAATATGTTGTTGGTTGTACTGACCTGAAATATATTAGACAGGTCTCGCAAGTTAAATAGATAATGGAACTTCACGGCCGTAGGCAGGAACACCTGAGACATCTTAGCATGCATAGTGAGAGCTAGTTGTGTGATAAGTTCAGCTGTTTTAACCACCGCTGGATTGAACCTCATGGTATGGCTGTTGACATGTTGGTAAAGTATGTTGTGGTATATGTGGAATAATGCTTCAGGACCTGGAAAGCTGTGCACATTTAAAGTTAGCTTTTATATTAATAACTAAAAATCATTACAATAATTTATTCTGAATTAACTAGTTTTAGCGAATTTCCATAGGAAAAATGAGCTATTGCAGTGGCCCTTATGGTAAGACCCAAGGTCGGGAGTAGCAAATGAGCACCAATCATGGTCCCCAGAACACATTTTGGGGTGTCATTAAAAATCATATATATGTGTTCGCACTCTAGCGGCCGCATTTTAAGTCTGATTTGATTCAAATTTGGTACACATGTTGGTTGTCTACGTCACTTGGACGAGTTCGTTAGCAAAAAAAATCCAACAATCGGAAGCATGTTTTTTGACCAGAAGTAACTATTTTATGAGATTTTTCCTACGAGAAAGAATTTGTTGAGCTTTTTTTTTATGCGACCTTATAGCTCGCTTGGTTCCCCCAAAATCGATCAAAACGTAAAATACCATAGAAGTACCCGGTGTTCAAAGCCATGTGCCGGATTCTACCATTGGGTTGGCGTGCGAAGCACGCAATGCATTGTGTATTGAAGATACTCCCAATACAGGGGTTGGCATGCGAAGCACACAATGCATTGTGTATTGAAGATGATAACCCTACTATGCAGAATGGCGTGCGAAGTACGCAATGCTTTATGCATTGAAGATACTCCCGAAATGCGGAAAGGTGTGCGAAGCACGCAATGCTTTGTGTATTGAAGATTCGCCTAGTATGCGGAATGGCGTGTGAACCATTTTGCAGCTATTCAGCACCGTCGTGAATAGACCTATTCCCAAATTGTTGGTTGAAACCCTAAAACATAGGCCTATTAACTTAATTTTTGAAATTTGCTTAACTCACGTCAGCGGTTCAGCTGCCTGGTTAAATTATTTGAACTCAACATGGTTTAAAAATGTAGAAGTATTTTAGAGCTGTAAGTGAAATACATATTTTTTATAAACAAAATTATAAAATACCAGAAATAATCTCACAAAATATAACTTTTTCCAAAAAATTGTTTGAGAAGTAACACCTTTAATTGTAATGTTCTTGGTCTTTGGAGATCGACCGTGTCACTATTGTCTGCACGTTGAGTATAGCTGACGTTTCGAGAAAATTACAGATGTCCATTGGACCATGGAAGTCTATCTTTCAAAACCTTCAAAATTTTTGATAATATAAAATCTAAAAACTTCAAAGTAAAATGGAACCTCAAAATATACTACTACAGGTCATGCCAAAATGTTTATTTCTCAAACCTTGTTCTATATTCTTATTGAGATTATTCCTATATAAACAGACTAATAAAACTTCTCAATTAAACTTACTAAGCGAGTTGTTTATTTTATTTCCACATCACTCAACTGTTTAAAAGTTAAAGAAATATATTTCAATAAGGTTTTTTAAGGTTTCATTGTACTACAATTAAAAAACTAGTTAAGATGGTTTTGAGAAAATAGATATTGTGTATTTTTAAAATATCACTTGTTTTATACACAGACAATTTTCTCCAAAACGAAAAAAAGTGACAGTAAAATTTGGCATAGTTAAAAAGTACTAACCCGCACATATTCCAACAGTTAAATCTCACACAAATATTTGACCATGCATTTTAGAGGACCAAAGTTGGTACCATACAAAATAAATATTTTTACGATACTGCTGCAAGGAGTATCCACAAATCTCCAATCACCAATGTATGATTTCTGCCCACTGTGGTTATTATTATTGGCTAAATGGGTACTTAAATATATATGACAATGTTGAAGCAAGATGTTATTAATATAATATGGATGGAGGTATGGAGCCCTTGCTGTACAAATCAAACTAACACTTCTCCAGTTTATTTCTAATCGTGTATCTCAAAATCTGGTCCCTTTGAAATATTCTAGCAGTTTATTATAAAGTCAAACTAGCCATTTAGATAAGTAAAATTACTTTAAACAAATTATTGATTTTGTTTATTCTATCAATTTAATATTATATATTTTTGTGTCATATGGGTATTAATAATGAAATACAACATTCATAATTTTTCTACGTGTATCGAAATTTGTGCAAATCTCTATCAAAATGTGGAGAAAACCTCTATCTAAACCTCATTTTATGTTAGAAAGGAAATTGTTTCATAATTCTTTGAAGTTAGGGCAAAAGGGCTTAAGTCAGAAATTGTTAACGAATTGTTATTGTACGAATAACATATATATTGTTTGTGATTTCAATGGTTACGCCGTCAAACTTCAATGGTAAAAAAGTAAAAGTTAAAAAAAAAAACAATTTTTTGTGATTTTTTTTGTGTTTAACGTATTGCTGTTTTGCACTTAAGGCTAATGAAGACGGGACCTACAGTTTTACGTGGAATCCGAACCACAGCCAATGATGTCTGTTAAGAAACCATTTAGAAAATTATTCGGGGTCAATGGGAATTGAACCCGGAACTTTTCCATTGATGGTTGCCATGACGATTGATAAAGCTTTGACGCCTTAACAACCACGGCCATCGTGGCTTGTGATTTTTTTAATAAGTATATATAAATAGGCTACTATATGTACACGTACATAAATATCTTATTAAAATTATGCAAAACATCCCAAGCTGGAGACCAGGTTACTAGTCATATCCCGTCAGTTTGGAATCGAGCCAACCACCGTTTGCTTTACTTCTGCCCTCCTACCCTCAAACCACAGATATGAAAAGTCACCTGGTCTAGCCGAGATTCGAAGCCAGTATCTTCTGCTCAGGAAGATTCCACGCCTTCCACTCAGCTATGGCTTGTCGAGAATAACTGAGATTAAAACAAAACTTGAATTACGTGCTACCATATTGCCTATCTCGCCCCTTCTCTTCTCGCATATAATATATACTTTAATGCAAGCCATGAGTTTGTCAAAACTTTCTGAGTGCTTCTCCTGTATCTTTAACAATTTCTGACTTAAACCCTTTTGCACTAACTTCAAAGAATTATTAATAGAACTGTATTTTTTAATTAATCGACTTAAGAGAAAATCATGTTGAACATTTATTTTGAATAATAAAATTATTTTGTTGCTAAACTATCTATATCAAAGCCCACTAAAGAATACCGTTGCGAGGCGGCCAATAGGATGGGCGCGCAGCGTTGCCATATCTACTAGCCTCGAACACTCCTGTTGTTTACCGCTCGAGGCTTGAGCGCACAGTTGAAAGAATTATAAATGCGTTGAGTCAGCCACAGTTAGTTAGAAGCGTGGGAAGAACGTGACAACGTCGCACTACGGCGATTGGAGCGTTCAAGGTCTCGGTGAATACAAGCCCGTCCCTCAACGGTATTCTTTAGTGGGCTTTGATATAATAGTGTTACCACCTCTAAGGGATAAGATAAACAGTATTATTATTTCAATTCTTTAGTGGTTTATTCGTAGAGAAAAAAAATGACTTATGGTAAAAATTAGATAGAAGCAGTTGCTCAAAGGCTTACTCTGGCTCAGGTAAAATATTTTGTAAGATGGCAATTCAAAAATGTGAAAAGTTTGATAAATATGATAACAATACCAACCTCAGTGCAAATACACAGAAATGTCTTTGCAGTCTTGCATCTATACTGAAGCTACCAGCAGTGGGGTTCATGCAGGAAAAGAAACAAATGTTGTGTATATCTTTTAATGACAGTTTGGTCCTATCATACCAATGTTGATAGTCCATGTGCTGTCTTATTAGAGTGTGAGGTTGTACTGTTCCGTATTTATCAACCTGCGGACAAATTTATTTAGTTTATTTATTTAGTTTGAATTGATAAAAGGAGTAAACATTCTTTCGTTCTTTATACATACCTCCAGGTTTAGATAACAACGATGGCTCGATGTCATTGATATACCTAGTTAGGCCTATGTATTTGCTTTCCTTGACCACTCCGCAGGTTTTAAAGACGCCAGTACAATTCTACCTAATACCTAATTCGACTTTAATATTATTTATAACTTTCCAAAACTTGAATTCATTCTATTTGCTTTTGAAAAGTGTGAATTTTCCCACCTTTCTAATTTAATTATATTTAAATATTTTATTTTATTTATTTATAAAACTTTATCTCCTTTATAATTTGTATTACTTTAATTTTACCAATCTTTTTTAGCTCAGTGAACTTTGTCAATTTATCCAACTTCTTTAATATTATGCAAAATTCACCTAACTTTAACTTTAAACTTTGCATTAACTTAAACTTTATATTACGTGAGCATTATTTACTTTTATGACTTGAACCTTACATGGATATTACATTACGAGTTTAGCTTAATGCATTTAACCATGAAAAACCCAAATTCATACGTTCCTAAATCCTGGTATTCTCCCAAAAATCATTAGTTCGAGGCTAAGTTATTTTTCTTTCAACGACTTGTCCAAGTCCAACAGTCATCTTTGTAGATAACGCCGATCTCGCTTGGACTTGTCCTGCTTTGCTCTATATATGTACAGGCACTGACGCTAGTCTAGAAAAATCGAGTTCTATACAATTTTTGTAAATTCGAAACTCCAAACCTTACACATGCGCTGCATGTTGTATAATATACATATAGATTAACCCTTTGACTCCCAATGTCCGGTTTTCCGGATGTTAGTGGCATATACATAAAATCTCGACATCCGGTTTTCTGGATGTTAGGGCATATACATAAAATCTTGACTTCCGGATGTTAGTGGCATATACATAAAATCTCAATGTCCTGTTTTCCGGATGTTAGTGGCATATACATAAAATCCCGACGTCCGGTTTTGAGGAATAGTGCTGGGATTTTGAGCATGGCCAGGATTTTTGTGATGTACTCATCAAAGGCCGTTGGGATTCAAAGGGTTATGATGCTACCTACTTTTTATATTGTAATTATTTATTATTGTCACTGTGCTGTATAATCTGTCAACTTATTCATTTTTTTAAAAGTGTTTATGGGATAATGCTGTACACAACCGACAAACAAATAGGAAGGTTAAAATATCAAGGGTTGAATACAGCCTAAAATTACCATTTAATAAACTTACTTCAGGCATATTCATGTCGTCTAAGAAGTATATCATAACCTTGTTTCCAGGAGGTCCGTAGTTTCGACCTGCTTTTTTCTCTAAAGGTTTCTCAAGAATTTTCTGAAGCATTTCTGGAAAGAAAAAAAATAAGGATTCAATTTATTAATGGTATGCATATTCACTGTCAAACTTATTACAATTAAGAGGTATATTGTACAAAAACATAAAAGAAGTGCATCAGTTATCCAAACCATGGTCATTAGAAATATAGGGTTCAGAAAGTACTGAATGATGTAATTGCACAGTAACTTTGAATATTTGTAAATATGATGTACAACATGTATTGGTCAGATCTGATAGCTCACATACTAAATTACTTATGTTTTCAGAGTTTTTTATCACTCGACCACTCGGCTGGCTCCTTGCGGAACTATCATGCTCACACGGAAAACCCCTATTTACCGGGCTCGTAACTTAATATGATATTACAGATGTGTTATGTACACTATTTTACCTAATCCCATACAAAACCACTTTTAATCGCAGTATAACCTATCATATCCGCCCTTGCGATAGCCGACACCTCTGATATCCGACCCTCTATAAAATCAATGATAATACAATATACTTTTGGCCAAGAAACTAAAACACGACTACCATATAATGAGTTATGAGGCAAGGAATGACACAGAGGCATGTTTAGAAGAGGCCTTTGTTTCTCTCATGCTTTGTTCTCTCATGAAAGACACTGATTTCCCTACATTTCAGTTTGGTGCGAGTGATTTTGTGTAGTCTGAACCTTATAGCTGCATAATAGATTTTTTAGGAAAGCTAAAGGTGCGGGAACTTAAGCTGTCGGTCATTATCCTATTCACATAGTGTGCAGAACTAAAGGCTTTCCATGTGTTGTGTTCATTTTTCCAGAAATAGTACATAACTATAAAAAGAAGGTAGGGAGCAGTAAAGTGTTAGTCAGGCTAGGTAGAAACTAGCAAACATTTAGGAATTTAAGAAAACTAAATGACATACCAATTAATTTTAACAAATTGCAAGGTCGTGTTTATGTGGCCACTTGTCTCCTTACATCAATTAAAAGAATTTTTGAAAGAGGGAGAAATAATTTTAAAAAAGCGGCACAATTTATATATTACAACGGGCAGGGCCCTTGTAAGGGGGTAAAAACATCGATTTTACAAAACCACGCATTGGCATCTGTTCTTGTAGTTTGCAGAAATGGGCAAGTTCCGGAGTTATCAGCCGAAAGTGACTGCTGGACTTGAGCATGTAACTGGAGGAAAGTTAACTTAGCCCTGGGAGACTTTTGTGGGGGAGTTATGAATTTGGATTTTTCTTGGTTAAATACAATGCACTAAACATGTAGGTTATGGCCACCTGAGATCCAAATCATAAAAGTAATAAATGAGTATGAAATTTAAAGTTAAAGTTTAAGAGAATTTTCAATTTTACTCAAAAGACAAAAAGAAAGGTAGACCAAAAATAAGAGTTATTATTGAAAACTAAGAATTTTTAATAATAAAGAAGTTAGCTAAAGTGACAAAGTTCACGCACAAATAAAAAAGTGTAAAAATGAGTTTAAGTAAAATTCAATGAATAGAAAGTATAAAGGAGATAAAGTTTTATAATAAAATGTAATTAAATAATTAAAATTAATAAAAGTAAAAAGGTGACAGAGTTCACACGTTTAAAATGAAATTAAATTGAATTAAAGTTTTGAAAAGTAGAATAACATAAAGTTTATGCAGTAGGGAATAGTATTGTATAAAATGAAACCAGTATATGGAATAAATTTTGCAAGTAAAGTCAAAACCAAACGTAAAAAATTTCGACTATTTTATGAGTCCCAAAAGTTACAAAAATTTCACAAAAAAAAAAGTAAAACGGCGGCTAGTGCAACAAAACGAAGACTTCTTCAAAGTATCCAAATTTCAAGTGCGGAAAAGTGAAAACAAAAGACTTTGCCGCGGGAAATTCACGGAAAACCGTGAAAGAGGTGTCGGGCGTGAACCAGACGGCGCACGACTACGAATCAAGTTTGTGAAGAAAGAAGAAAAGCTAAGCAACAAGAAAATGTTACTTTGGGGAAATTTGGATAACTGGGAGGAAAGTTATAGGAAAAACAAAAAGAACAAAGGCGAAAGGGTTGAAGAATAGTCTTCGAGAAAGAGACCTATGTCATGAGGAAAGTAGAAGGGGAACAGGCTGGCAAATTTGACAAAACGAAAGGTTCTGGTAGAACAATTGATTTTAAGGAAAATAAATATTAAAACTAATTTGCTAATTACCAAAAGCAATTAGTAAATTAAAAAAATGACGTAAGATAAGATTTTGACCAAAGAAATTTTAAAAAAGAGTTAAAGTAAAGTTTAGTTGAACGAAGTTAGTGTGCTGCACCTGAATATAGTGGAAAGGAAGGAACCAAAGGAAAGCTATAAAAGCAGCCTACACTACTTCGGGTTAAAAAAATTTGATATTCTACGATGTAAACTTGATATTTTTTTGACGTAACTTCTTAATCAATTAATATTCCTCGATGAAATTAGTTAATATTCTGCGATCATCCAGTTCTATAAGTAATCGTTGTCAAGTTAGCAATACTTAGAAGTATTCTATTGGGAGAATTCGTGATATGGAAGAGGTCGTCTTGTCATCTGTAGAGTGCATAGAGAGAGATTCTGCAAAATATCAAATGAGTCAATGCAAAATTAACTGCATTTAGATATTGGATACTGCAAGGCGAGCCAAACTGACATGCTGAAATAACTTCAGGGAGAACCGGTTGTACGAACTGGGAGCACCATCTGTAATCTACCTACCAGAATTCACCTATAAACCAACAATAGTCCTGTCATCTGTAACCATCTTTAAATTCAACTGTAACCCAGCATCCAGACATCAGGAACCGCACGCTGCCTGAAGAACTTCAGCAACGAGAGCTACAGCTGTTACGACTACAAGCTGCAGCTAACCAATAACTGTAACCACCCGGTGTTTTCAACAATCGGCTAACTGGTTAATGAAAAGCATCTAAAAGGTCTGTGAAAGCGAATTTACGTTGAAGCATAATTAAAGTTTGCCTGAATTAAATTCAATCAAATTTATTCAAGGTACTGGTTTTGAGATAAGATTAGATATTTTTTCTTTATCTTTTAAAAAGTCAAATAAATTAAAGTAAATCCAATGTTAAATTAAATAATATTAAATTAAAGTTTTGATAAGGTTAAATAAAATAATATAGCGTAAAAAGAGATTTATGAAATAATATAAATTGACTGGTTCTGCCTGCGTTTATCGGTAAAGTATTTAATTATTAAATTGTATATAAGAGGGTTAATTTCTGATTTTATAAAAGAAATGATAAGAAAAGTATTTTGATTTTAGTTTAAATAATTTGAAAAAATAAATAAATTATTATTTGCATAAATTTGAGAGTAATAACTAACCTGTTGTTTACATATCCACATAGAATAGCATCCATAGATTTAAAAATTTCATTGGTGATTATAAATAATATTTTCGAAGCACAAATAGATTATAAGTTCAGTTCCAATGTTCTCGCGGCTCAGAGGTTTGAAGTAATTATTAAGAGTAACGTAATTAATTCTGAGCTGAGCAGAAATTTTAAATTAGACAACTCAAAGTTTTTTTTAGTATTAAAGTTTCCGTCAAAACATTTACAAAAATAAATATTTGGCGGTCAGTTACATTATCACCTAGGCCATACAGTATAGATTGCCAAAGTCTTCCAGTAGGTGATTGTAACATATTCTGCAACATTTTATTAAATTCAGTGTTCTTAAGAAGAAAGGACACTATGCGTTGTAGATGCGGCTCCCAAAACAGAGGACCGCTATACAAACGTATCATAATATATATATAAAAAAAGATACAGATCAATATTGGCTATAGATAATTTTAATTTAGGCGTTGTTAGACAAACAATTTTGTTCTTGGTAAGGCCAGCTATTAAGTCTTTAATTAAAAAACAACAAACATTTTTTTAACTTCTACAGTTTTATTTTTGAATCTTGACGACCAAGGTTTTGCCTGTGATGGCATTGATGAGGCAGCTTATACAGACTAAACAATATTAGAAAAACAAATGTGTTTAAACATAGAACAGTTACTCTCAACAAAGAAAAAGGTAAGGGAGTGGAAGGGGGTTACCTATGGTCATAAGGTTGAAAATGGGTTTAGTAGAGGCGAGTTGGACAAAAATTCTACCTGATCGTTAAGTACAAGGCTAGCATCTTTACAAAATAATTTCTTAATTTCTAACATTTCCAAGGAATTAATTTCTTTAAGTTATCATTGACATGGAGAATTTTAAAGTTAATATTATTGGAAAAATCTGACACTAAATGATTTTTAAGATGGTTCTACCAAGTACCTTCGGTCATCAGTATCAATCGTATATTAAGCCTTTGCTGTAAGTTCTGAAAGAAACGATTAATTTAAAGGATCAACAGGAATTTTAAGACTAATTTAAAAAGATGCATTATAGGTGGCAAACACATTAAATAACCAAAGTTATTAATTGAAAAATGGTGTTCGGACGAAAAAAGTGCTTTATTTGAAAAATCTATTATAATATACCGAAATCTATTGTGTATAGATCAAACTAAACCCACCATTTTAAAAATAAACTTGCTGTGAATTTTCCATATAAGGTGTAAGCTCTATTCGATAAACTACATGATTTTTATTATATGGGAAGCTGTTCGAAAAATAGAGTTCAAATGTTGGTTAAATGTCAAGATATGGTATTTCACTTAAAAAAGTGCCCTCGTGTGAGCAGTGATAAATACTTTGAGTGATTGCTGCCTCGGAGTATATTGTATTGTTTGATGTAAAAGGCGACACATCAAAGAGAGCCCGAATGCCAACAGTTTTTCAGGACAAAAAGTGATGATACTTCTTCTTCATGAAGTAGTTCTTGAAGTGGTTTGACTTTAAAGAATAGTGTTAATTCTGTTCTGAACCAACCAGCGAATAGCTTGAGATCAAAAATATAGATTAGTCATAAATTATGCAAGTATAACTACAAATTTATTTCTCATTGGTCACATAAAGTCATTTTTTAGTGATATACCCCATTCTTGACACATAGGCAACATTTATATTTTTTCACTCCATATTCCGAACAGCTATATATATATAGGAAAGACGGTGTGATCTCATTCTCAATTTCTAATATGTTGTATAAAACGTCAAAATAAAGCAATAAAAAAAAAATATATACATTCTATTATTTGGGAATAGAAAGAGCTGATTCCCACTTATTTACCTGATGTGGTATAGAAGTTAAAAGGTACATTAGTGACAGCATACTGATCAGGTAGAGAGCCTAACTTCTCAGCAACTAAGACAGATTTGCCCGATCCAGCTCCACCCACCAGCATCACAGGTTTACGTTTTGATACCAACAGATCCAAGAAATAACGGACACGCGTAGTTTCAGCAGTGTTTACCAGGGTTGACTAGAAACATACGTAAAACTGGATAAGTCAAGGTCAACAGTGAACAAATGTTAAACAGTGGATAATTTCCTCTAAAACTATTTTTAAATAACGGTATATCACAAAATTATTATGATTTGGGTGTACAGTAGAATATATTTCTTGGTCAAATCTTATTGAATAAAAAAACTAGAGCCAAGTTCAAAGGATCACACTACTTTACACGACTGCAGTAAAACATTTTTGTTTAAATGTGCATGCACCACAGACAGCTGCAAAACTAATAAATTTTGGCAGATTTTAACTTTTGCGACACAAAACTTGTTCGACTAGTGTTCTGGCAGTAATTTTGGTGTTATTTAAACACGGAAAGAAGTATTAAATGGGGTAGTGCGGGACTTTTGAATTTCTGAATATGTATTCACAACATCTAGAGTATTGAGTCTTTAACAATTATTTAGATTTTTAAATCAGAGACTATAGACAAATAGCACTGGAAAAAAGAAATTGTAGGAAAAATGCATATGCCTGCTTTGACTGTTGGACAATACAATTAATTAAATGGATAAAATCAATTATTAATCAAATACTACTAACAAAGAGAAAATAATTTGTATTTTTATTTAAAATGTTTAATTTATGATTATTAAAGCCAAGGTCAAATACTGGGCTATAACAATATATATTTTCAATTTTACTGGAAGCACAAAACATTTCTTAAACTAAATTTCAGTACAATATTACAGTAACATATATTTTTCCATCAGTGACCTCTTTTTGTTAATTTATTTGACGTGTTTCATCCCATCATCAGAACCTCTCGTTAAATGGAGGTTGCAAAACTTTAAATAAAACACATAAAATAATTCGACCACACAGCTGCACCGCTGACAAAAGTTGAGCAAATTTCCAAAATTAAGTTTATAGGCCTATGTTTTAGGGTTTCAACCAACAATTTGGGAAATAGGTCTATTCACGACGGTGCTGAATAGCTGCAAAATGGTTCGCACGCCATTCCGCATATTGCGGGTATTTTCAATACACAATTCATTGCGTGCTTCGCACGCCAACCCCCGTTTTGGGAGTATCTTCAATACACAAAGCATTGAGTGCTTCACACGACAACCCCATGGTAGAATCCACCACATGGCTTTGAACCGGGCACTTCTACGGTATTGTACGTTTTGATCAATTTTGGGGGAACCAAGGGAGCTATAAGGTCGCGCAAAAAAAACAAAATGTACAGAATAACATCCTACATTTATATTTGTAGAAAAACTCAAAAACAAAGTCATTCTCGAAGGAAAAATCTCAAAAAATAGTTACTTCCGGTCAAAAAACGTGCTTCCGATTATTGGATTTTCTGGCTAACGAACTCGTCCGAGCGACGTAGACAACCAACATGTGTACCAAATTTGAACCACATCGGACTTAAAATGCTGCCGCTAGAGTGCGAACACATATATATATATATATATATATGATTTTTAATAACACCCCAAAACATGTCCTGGGGACCATGATCGGTGCTCATTTGCTACTCCCGACCTTGGGTATTACCGTAAGGGCCACTGCAATAGCTCATTTTTCCTATGGAAATTCGCTAACAACAATACATTTAAAACACAGTTAATAGGTGTACACCTTACGGCTCCGGATGTCGACTGCCTGTCCGTTATCTGTGCGAACTCGGAACTATTATTTTCCGTGGGATTCCTGGATTCGTATTGCTGTGTCGTATAGGGTGTTTGAGTCGCAATTCAATGGGTCATTTAATAATTGGTGTTCATTGTTTTTGTTTTTTCCACACCAATAATAATGTTAAAAAATTACTTACAACCAAGCAGGAAGATCAAACAGGCGTCTACAATAACCTGGATAACTGACAAAATCTACATTGGCCAAGTGGGAATAGCGTTTAAGGTACGTTTTAAAGATTGCCTGCCAAAAAAAGACTAATTTGGGTAACCAGTAGAATTATGCATGATAAAAACATTTAATTAATAAAAACCATAGTTACAAGGGTTTTGGCAAAAAATTTAAACCAATAAAGATTTGTAGTAAAGGGAAATTTATGAACGCTGTGGAAGAATTTGAAAAATCAAAATATAAGGAACTGTACCTTATATATATATATATACACAGTTTACACACAGGGTGATTTAGAACTATTTAGAGACCTGGATACTAGAAAAATGAATTTAAATTTCAGTATTTATTCCTTAGGACACTATCCCATGAAGTTCTAGCTAATTACAATATTATTTTACCTGCAGTGGAATATCAGTATCTAATTCAAATGTTGGTACTTTCTCAGTCCAGGGTACAAATCTCTTAGTCTCAGAATCAATGAAGTAATTGAAAACATGACCTGTAGCTGGGAACTTGACAGATTTGAACTCATTGACCCACCATTTTGTAAATTCATTCCTCCAATCTACCAGCTGGAAGAGAAACATTGTTAATAAATATAATTTTCAAAGGCTCAACTAGTTTTCAAAGAAATAAATGAACCACATTAAAATTGAATAAGCATTTACGTTTTTTATTAACAGAGTCATTGAGTCTTTGCTATAGGCTTATTGATTTGCAAAATAACCTCTTAACCTTTTCGGGATTGGAGTAAACTAACCGCACAGACTACGGTTGTGTGTACATGTCTTGGAAATTTAACGTTTGAGTACTATCATCCCATTAATGGGTAATATAATTATTTTACTGGCATGTGCTGTAATCTATTAGCTTTAAAATGAACTATTTCGACTATTGATAGTAGGTACTAGCTTACAGTAGAAAATAGAGAGAATAAAATCATGCTGCAGACCGATTTACTAGGTTTGTCGAAGCCTATTTTGAAAAATGAATTAGAAATATATGCTTTATCCAAAAATGAAATTTGATTATAACAAATTGTAGAGAATAAACCATAAAATTAAACTTATATCTGTAAATGTTAAAATAACCTTATTTTATAAACATATTTCACTTTGTTTCACTAAATTACAACGATTAAAACAAACCTCTCGCTAGCGCTAGGAATACAAAGCCAGACGAATTGTCCCATGCTTGAAATTACCTAGTCTGAGCATGAATTAGGATTTAGAGTATGTTAGTCCCGAAAAGGTTAAATAATATATTTGCTAATACAAACTTTGTAATAATGACTAGTATAAGTGTGTAAGAGATAAGAAACTTTAATAATTCAGCTATTTAACCGGTTAAAATTTCTAAACCATTAATGTTTGGAAAAATAACCAAATATAAATAGGATTAAAATTGAAGTATTATATAAAAATATATGCAGAAGGGTCCCGTTATTCCGAACTAATTGGGACCGAACACGGTTTAACGGGAATTCGGAATAGGCGGATTTCATGAATAAAGCAACATATTGACTTATTCATACGTATATTAAGTGTGGGAACATCTGCTAGTCTCATTTCTATACAGCGTTGATAGGCTTGGAGGAAAGCGAGAAAGAGGTGAACGCTCAACTGAACTCACATCACACGTAGTCGCAGCAAATGCTCTTCATCTCGCCTTAGTGTAGGTTTACACCATCTGTTTTTTTCCTTCAATTGCGTTACAGTCGTTTTCTTCTAAAAATGAAAGGGATGGGATAGGTTGTTCAAACTGTCCATTTTGTCATCCTGCAGTCTGTCCATTAATACCGCATCGTCTTGAAAAAAGGATCAAGAAAAAATAAAATTCCTTCCAGATAACGACAACAAAGGAGAAAAACGGATGAATGCAACCGATAGGTGGCAACAACACTACTAGTGCCTAGTGTTGTATCTAATCATTCCTTCTTTACGACCCGGTATCCATTTCACCGGACGCTTGTTGCGGTAGCTTCCTTCCCGCAAAACGGATGGAGAACCTGAAGGAAACAAAACCGGATTCTTCCAACAGGCCCATTGGAATTAATGTGTTGTCAATGTCCGTTAACCAAAACGCAACGCAACGGAAGAGAAAAACGGATGATGTAAACCTACACTTACGCTACGTCGAACAACACGCTTCATCAACACCAAATGATGTTATGTTCACGCGGCGATGACGGTACATTGCATCCTCAAGTCGAATCACTGCTCTTCGTCAAAAAAAATCACTGACTTTACTTCTTAAGTGAGTGTAAATTAGTTATTTTTTGTGTTTAGCAGCGATTAAAAATGATTCTACAGAATTGTACAAATTGAGCCGATGTATACAGGGCCGGATTTAGCATGGGGCAAAGTGGGCCCGTGCCCATAGCGGCAATTTTTAGGAGCAGCAAAACGGCAAAACTGGAATTTGGGAAATGATATTACAGTACTGTACTATGTTTTAGAACAAAACTAAAACTCCATTCCAGTTTACAACAGCATGCGTATGAGCGCCTGAGCGCTGTAGTCATGAATGAGCTAATGCCAAGTTATTCATTTGACTCAAACTAAATGTACGCCTGTACACTGACGTGTTTGTGAGTGTATGTGAGAGATAGATGCGGCCACTGCTTCGTGCATCCTCGGCTTTGTTCGGCGGCGAATCAATAAACTTCGGGCCTTCGGCTAACACCGAGAAAGGCGAGAAATCACAGTTGTCTGTTCTGTCATTCGTTCAGTTCAGTCTTATTGTTGTTTGCTTTTCACTATCACCATTTTTTCACTGTTCTTGTGCTGCAGCACAACTCTTCAGTGCGATTCATTCAGTGTAAAACTGATTTACTGTACTTTTGCTTTTAAACGTAGTAGCCTTTAGTAGTGTAGTGTAGTGTGTTTTAAAGAAAAGTGTTTTCAAACTCAACATGGATGGACGTAATTGTTTAAACTGTATAACGTATAATAAACTTGAAATACGTGATTTGAAATTGATGTGTCTTTTATTATTTTGCAAAACCACTTCTGAATTTCACCTTGTAAAAATTACGTAATAATGTAATTAAATTTGTAAAAGTAAAATTAGATTTAGCCGCCTCACCTCTTGTTGGTGTAATCATGCAATAATATCAATAAAAATTGAGTATAATATTTCTCTAAAGATGAAACATTTATTTGTTTGTAATTCAAACTACATATATTACAACCAGAAACGTTGTGGCACTGGTTCGTTGATTCCGTTTTACGTGTTTTATACCTTGTGTTGTTTTTATTCAATTGATAGCAAGGCAGCTCAAACTCCTCGAAACTGACTGAATGTATTGAACTATATCGGAGTTTTACCTGCTTGTGGCTCATTAAGAGCAAAGAATACTCCGACAGGAATAAAAATACCATGCACACATAGCACTCGTTCAAAAATACAAGAAGTTTGATCTGTTGTTACAGGAGTAAAATACAGAAACACTGTTGTTAAAAAAATTAATGCATTGCGTACGGTTTATAAGAAAGAACTATCAAAAGTTAAATATTCGTCAATGAAGATTGGACAAGAAATTGTTGCATGTAAACAGTACTCACACTTTCGATTTATTATTTGTAACGATAAATTTTTACGATTTATCGTAGGGTGTAAACCTGGCTTAAAGCTCAATGGTGCTCGACCGGGATATTTTGACAATAATATAGAGATACATTTGGATTCGTCAAGATTTTAACTTTCTAAAACTACCATCCAATCAAACGTCACTTGCATAGTTCCAAAGATATGGAATTGTCTGTAAACCTTTGCAATTGGACAAATTTCAACGAATAAAACAGTATATTTTGAGTTCGAGATATCTCTTATAATTCGAATTATTTCAATAGACTTTTTTACATCTATTTATAGACCAAAGTTCAATCTTGCGTTTGGTGTAAAGCAAACTATATTTACTTTAACGGTTTTGTTCGTACAGTTCTGAGAAATACCGACAAATGGGAAATTCAAAACTCGACTTTCTCACGCTCCCGAAGTAGCACTTCCAACGGGTTTTCACACAGAACGTCGTTTTTTATGTGTCCGTGAGAAGTTCAATTCGTTTGATCTAATTTTGTGATTCAAATAAAACTAAGTCAAATACTTTTATGAAATAATTTACAAGTATACAGTTCAATTCTTTGATGTATTCTCTACACTTTCTTATAGTAATATTTCATATTTGGGCAAGGAATATATTCCTAAATTACTATTCATACTAGGCCTAGTTTTGTTGGGAGTCTTGGAACTGGTGTTTTCAAAATAAAAAATTTGAAATTGATAAATATTTTTATACAGTTCTATTCAGGACTAAATTACGAAAAAAATACAAAAAATGTTCACTACTTTTTATGTAGGCCTAAAGTTGAACTTTTTCCTTTCGTTACTAAACATTTTTATTTCTTGAGCTAATAACTTTGTAAATTTTACATCATCATTTTTTTACTGGCATATATAAATTTTTTGAACCTTTCTCTACAAAAAAATCTATTGAACAGTTTTGGATTGGTTTATAATTATTATATTTGGCGAATTTTTGAAAATATGCTTGCACAACCACTGAAATGGCTTGACTTCAGAAAAACGATAGCGTTAACACTTCTAGTGTTAATTGTTGGGAGGGCGGCAATTTTGGGGGGCCCAAAGGCGCAAAATATGTAGATCTGGCCATGGATATATACTGTAAGTAACCAGCTTTGATTCCAATTTGGTTTCAGGCGTTTTCATCAAGCTTAGGCTCTATGTATGTCTCTATTTAACTTCTTTGTATAACAATAAATGTACATTTCTTCACGAACGTCTTTTAATGTCTCCTGTTTTTATTTTAAAAAATCTGATTTTTTCTGAACTCTGTTAGGCCGATTTTCGTAATAACGGGCATATATAAATTTTTTGAACCTTTCTCTACAAAAAAAGCACTTTTGAACACTTTTGGATTGGTTTGTTATTACTATATTTGGCGAATTTTTGAAAATATGCTTGCACATGCACTGAAATGGCTTGGCGATACAAAAAAAAAAAAATTAGCATGAACAAATCAAGGGTTAAACTAAATTCAGAAATAACAATATTATATATTGTATATATTATATATAGCTGAAAAACATGCACATGTTGATTTAATTTTTACAATAAATGTGAGCAGTTTCAGTATTGTAAATTAAATACATGAAAAAGTTATGTTATACAATTATGAAATTTTACCTGATCCTGAAACGTGCATGATCCAAAGGCCCAGACACATGCAAAGACAAAATATATCTCGTACCATTCCTTGGGACATTCCGGAGGCACATTGATTGGTGTGAGAAGTGATTCTAACAATGAGCACAACATCTGAACATGTGCAATATCTGGAATCGGGGTGATCTTCTTGTACTTAGAGCGCGAGGCTTCCAATACCGGAGGAATGTACTTGTCAAATAAGACAATCAAGTTGGCTTTTTCACTTTCATTTTCTCTTGTGTCTATCCAGCTTGTAACAAACCTAAATACACAACAATAAATTTAGTGGAAAATTTAAATTTGTAGGGGACAAAATAAATTGTTTTTCAGTAACCTACAAGTTTACTAACAATATGCCTTATTGTGATGGTTTAAAATATTTCTTTTTTAAACATCAAATGTTTATTGTAAGTGTTGTTAATAATCTTTTAACTTACTAGTAAAGTACAAAAAATTTAATTTCTGTCAAACTGATGAACTAACTGTACAAAGATATCTGCCATTATGTTTTTGAGTTCAACACTGGCTAGAATACAGAAAATATTGTTCATAACAAATAATACTGTATACAACAGAACATACCATAACCATATAGTAGTAGTGTCTTAACTTTAAAAAAATATAAACCATGCAACTTAATAAAATTTTAAACTATTGAAACATTGATTTTATGAACTTGCGATTACAAGTTCTTAACGTGGTTCCATTTAAATATTTTTAGTTAACACTTTAACGGCCAGATCAGTTTTTACTAAACTTACTTGTGGACCATACCATGTTAGTACAAATAATACTTATTTACCAAACATGGTTTCTTCCAGCATTTATTTCTTGGAAGCAATGCATTTGATTTCGTGTGTGTTTATAAAAATCTCTTTTTATTTAATATTTTTTGTCACATATTTCATGGTTTGCAATGCAGCATCCTAACCAGCATAACCTTCCAAGTAACCGGTTTAAAACAAATTATGTTTCCAGCTTGAGTTATTGCTATTTCAGTGATCATGGCAATTTTTGCCATGTCAGATTTATAGTAGTAAAGATGTAGCATGATTTTTAAGGTGATACTCAAAGTTTTTTTATATTTCAAAAAAGTTGTGCATTTTTGCCTCAAGGTCAACAATCAATTTTGAACGTTTTAAAAAGATTGGGCATAATTTGCTACAATTGTAGCGAGGCTCATGGTTCCTTCACCATTACAATGCCCCTGCTCATACAGAGTTGTAAATTTTAGAGTTGTAATTTGATCAACGCAATATACTTCCAATTGAGACCATATGTCATAGAGTTAGGATTAATCTATGAGAGCTAAAATAAATAACATAGAACAGGGTGGGGGCGGATAGGCATAGAAGTGTTATAGTGAACATTTCCGTAACGCCTAAAAACATTTAACATCTATATACATTAAAAATACAAAACTGTGTGCAGATAATCAAAACGACTAAATGACTAATATATTATGTATGCTTGTTTTTCCGGCTGAGAAATCATCAAGTCTGGATGTTGGATAAAGGAGACTTCGAAACAGCGCATGGTGAATTGTCTTCATGGCAAGCTACAATAGGAGATCTTCGTCAAAGTTTTAGTGGGGAAAAAGTGTACAGTAATAGACGGTAAACTAAATTAACCAACTGGTATGTACTTGTGAACTATTTTATCTTTTTTTTTTTTTCTCTCTCATGTACAAAACTGATTAGGCCTATACTCCGTTCACCTTGCTGTGGCGCCTGAAGGATTAGGAGACCCTTACACACACACGCACACAAATGCAGCCGTCCAGGTAGATGACTCATAGACTAGGGCGTCCAATACGTAACTGCGATTTTCGCAAAACTCAAACTTTAACAACTGATAATGGTATATTTGTAACCTCCGCACAATTTCAAAGAAAATGATACCAAATACGACATGATTACGATAATATATGTATACTAGCTGAATGCCCGTGCTTCGCTACTGTTGTTAGTAATAATATGCAGTTAGTTGTCAAAATCTACACCAACTCCATCTAAAACCAACCGTTGTTGTTTCATCCATATCATTAAATTAAATTAAATTTCTGACTAACAATTTTTCATCAAAAGTTAAATTCGACTAACCGTTTACTCGCCATGGGTAGGGAAGTTGTGGTAAATTTATCTCGCATTACCTTAAAATCCCATTTTTGGACGCCATCTTGAAATTGGTAATAGTTATCGTGGATTTCGGATTTGTTCTGAAAAGTAGACAACAATACGAACATTTAAAGTGTATGGTTGATTGGTGTTCGACAGCTGGAAGTATACACACTACTCGGGACAGACACGACATTACATTAGGGAAATATGTTTTTCACTGTGATATGTTTGCCGTTTCCGTGTCTGACGAAGTAACGGTGGGAGATAGAGGAAAACAGTAAATTAGAAAGTTGTAGACAATTAAATTTCTGACTGACGATTTTCCGTCTAAACTTGAATCGGACAAACCGTTTAGCCTGTATGAAAGAGATAAAGTGAATAAGCTGCTTTGTGTAATTTTCTGTTTTTGGACGCCATCTTGAAACCGGTAATAGATACATCCGTTTTCGTATTTTCCCTGAAAAGTAGACGCCAATACAAACATTTCAAGTATATGGTTGATGGGGGTACGACATCGGGAAGGATGCCTACTATTCTTGGCACGGTTTTATCGTTTTTCTTTTATATGATAAAAACGACACAAGAAGTAATATTATTTTGGTTTAGGCTCGGGACAAGTTATTTTATTAGGTAGAGTATAGATAGTATAAACATTTAAAAAAATCAGGTTACTAACTTAGCTTCCACATTTGCTTCCACATTTCTTATTCACTTTATAATTTTTGTTGTTTTAATATATTTTAAATGTGTTCTCGGAAAAGTCTTTAACTCCTAATACATTTTGAATGTAAATATTGTAAACAAAACTTCTGGTTATTTTAGTATATACAGTTTTTTTATTTTTCTTAACATGATTCCTCCAATTGCATTCTTGTATAAGTTATAAATTATATTAAAGTAGGTAATTTCTTATTAATTGTTAATAAACTTGTGTTCACATTACTGGAGTTGTTAATTTAACTATAGCATGTAAATATTGGGTATAACATTCCTGGTTCATTTAGTCGATTGTTTTTTGTTTGATTTATTTCTTAACATGTTTCCTCCAATTATTCTTGTACGAGTTATTAAATTATATTAAATAAGGTAAATACTTATTAATTGTTAATAAACGTGTTTTTACATTGCTGGAGTCGTTAATTTAACTATAAAAGTCCCCAAAATCCACTTTTTTGGTCCTAACAATATGTTGTGTGGACTCATTTTTCTCAGAATTTAACGAAGATTTCAAAAATAATCATATAATTAGGATAAATATTCAACTTAAATATTGTGTAGCGTCTCCAGTACTTGTGTACCTGCCTGATACCTGACCGTCCGGGTCGAGGGTGTGGGGGGCGCTCGTGAGTGCGCGTGCCAACGCAAAGGGTCTCCTAATCCTTCAGGCGCCACGGCAAAGTGAACGGAGTATAATGTAGAAATAAGTCTGACATTCTCAAGTTTTCTTTCTGGATAAATAACATGAGCTTATTTAAATGTTTATTTCAATAAAAATATGCCAGGTCTTTTCAATATAATCTGTCTATTTATTTTTTGCTTTACCTTACTTGCCATGCTGAGTACCTTCCAGTCTGAACAAACAAACCCCCTAGATATTCTAAGCAATAACTTTTGAATGAAGCTGCCCAGTGTAGTCTTAGCTCATATTAAATTCATAATAAATAACATATTAAATTATTTTTCTTTTCTAACCACAAGTTAACCCTGTAAATGGCAGACTGCACTTTAGGACGCTCTCTATGGCATAGAACGCAACAAGCTCGAACAATAGCGAGAATTTGTATAAATGTGCATATTCCGTTATTTAATACACTTAAAATCATCCAATCGTAATAAAACCGGCACCGTTGAAAAGCTAATCAATTAAACTTTAATTTTTGTATTTAAAACCTTTTTGTAAAACGTATATTTACATACGTAATCATAATTTTAAAATATGCAGATCGGGTTACAGCTGTTTCCGTGCACCAATATGCATACAATTGTACTGTTATTTCCCACTTCTTACATGTCCAAGACCATCTACAGAAGTATTTCTATCGAGATTATAAAAATACCATTGGATTCGTCAAGATTTTATCTTTCTAATAGTGCCTTCCAATCGGATGTCACTATTATACACGATTTTTGACGACGATTTCTGTAAACTTTGCGATTGGACAGTTTTTCAACCAAAGAAACAGCCCATTTGTCAACCGAGATAACGCCCACTATATCATATGTTTTGACAGATTTCTTTACACTATTTTGTAGAGAAAAGTTTGACCTTTCTAACGGTGGGAATTAAACTAGAATAAACCAGTTTTTTGTACGTCTAGACAGCAGTGTAAAGTACATAACTAGGGCATTCTGGTGAGACCGTCTGGCGCCTCTCGCTTCCATGTTATTCAAGTGACCCTTCCTGCCCGTAGTATATCGTCGGGGAAGTTTTATTAGATTGAAGTCATTTAGTTATTCAAATAAAGATATCTCAAACACTTTTGTGAACTAAGGAAAGACAAGTATACCGTTCTTTTCTTTGATTTATCCTCTACACTTTGTTATAATAATATTTCATTTCTGGGTAAAGCATGTATTAGTAAATTACGTTTAAAACTAGGCCTATTTTGTTAGCAGTCGTGTATTTGGAACATAAAAACTGTTTTTTTCAAAATAAGAAATTTGAAATTGATAAATGTTTTTATACAGTTCTATTTAGAACTAAATTACAAAACTTATTTACGCTTACGAAAAAATTACAAAAAAGTTTTACTAATTGTTATTTAGGCCTAAAGTTGAACTTTTTCCTTTCGTTACTGAACATTTTTTGCTTTCTAAGGTAATAACTTTTACAATTTTAAAAGAAACTAATTTTTAGTGGCATATTTTAATTCTTTGAAGTTTTTTCTACAAAAAACCTATATTTTTTTAGAATGTAAATAAAAATGCTTGCAAAACGTTAAAAACCGGCTTTTCAATTTTCGCTATAGCAATGCCATATGTAGGGTTAAAAAACAACACTGCCAACTTGGGTTTTAATTTTAACTAAATTCATTACTTTTATTTTTTGTAACCGATAAGTTACAATTTTGGTGCCAGAAATCAGATGACTGACCTCTTTCAGACATTCTACTCCCCAGTCATACTCTCTGATACCTTTTCTTCTTCTTAAAATTAAAATTAATGTTGAGAGAATGCCGTTTTGTCACTGATGCGTGACAAGCAAGAATAGTTCGTCATTTGGATTGAATTTCCATTTTGTTTGTTGCTTAATATTTTAAATTTACATCAGTTAGACTAAAGAATACCTGGGGGAGCAGTGTACAGTATAGGTAAGATGATAGCCAGGGACTTCACAACCTGTGTTGGAGGTATCAACAGTAAGATATTACAAAAGAAGTTTTCCAGGACTGCATAGTAAAATGAAAACAATGCAGGACCAAAGTGTGCAAAAAGAGGAAGGGTTACTTTGAAGGAGAGCCAATGAGCAATAAGTTAAAAAATATAAATTTTAAAAGATAAATTTTGTATTACTCTTAAAATAATTCACTCAATATTTTTCAGCAACAATAATAAAATAATCAATTTCATTCTCATAACGTTTCAATGCGTGAATTATCAACAGAAACTAAACTACCTAATAATTAATTGTGCTCTATTTTCTAAAGAATAAGAGGCTGCATAAAAGTGACTTACGGGTTCCATCCCAGATCTTGAGGATTTATATAAAGAATCCCAGCACGAGACACAGTCGCAGGAGTTGCAGTACGAAGGTTAGAAATCTCAAACAACAAACGCATCACTGGTGTAAGAGCAATCCTTTCATTACTGGCTAATGTCAGTACCTTAAACAAATAACTCTTGTTACTAACCTACAAATTATGAACAAACATAAGTACAATAATAACAAATTAAAAAATTCTGATAAGAAACACTTTGTTACTTTCCTTTTCTCTGTCAGTGCTTCAATCCTTTTTGGATTATGGTCTCCTAAAGAACATTTAATGGCAGCAGCCATTCTCAATAGTTTTAGATTTTTAATGTATGCAGATCTATCTTTCTGTGGTCTTCTTTGAGTAATATTCGCTGATGTCTACCATTCAGAAATTTTCTTGATAGGTTTTCAGAAGCCAAACTTTCAAGGATTCCTAAACTAACCCTAAATTTGGGATTTTCAAAATCTCACATTCTCCTTCTTTTTAATTAATCAATGTGTTAGTTTCTTTTCTTGGCTTGTTCATAAGCTTAAAAGCAAATTAGCTGTTGTTCTTAAATTAATATTTTCTATGGTAATATTATGTTTACTTAGCACTCCAAAGAAACTCCTTAAAACTACGATGGCTTCCTTCTAACAAGGGATTTTGCGTGCATGCTCATTGAATCTAGAAGTTTTAGCTAGCTGGGTTTTTGTTCCGTTAATTATTGGTTCCACTTTCCAGGCTTCTCTTTCTATTTCTTAATAACATTTATATTTTTTCCCCTTCTACTTATAATGACCATGCCATCCGCATACACTGTACATAAATATTTTGTTTTTTATTTTTATTTATAACTGACAGTAGTGCCTTTGATTTTAAAAATGAGTATTTTTGTTGCACAAGGCTACTCAGTACACTAGTGGAGAAGCAGAGTGTCCGAGAGGCTAATGGCGCCCATCAGTCTGCTACATTTGGCAACGCCAACACAGGTTGCATAGGTTCGGACCTACATACTGGCGAGACCGATTTACCTGCGCTTCAATGTCGCTCCCCCATCTTCATTAGTCTATATCAAAGACCACTAAAGAATACCGTTGCGTGGCGGCCAATAGGATTTATAAACAATAGGATTTACCGCTCGAGGCTTGAGCGCACAGTTTAAAGAATTATAAATACGTTGAGTCAGCCGCATTCAGTTAGAAGCGTGGGAAGAACGTGACAACGTCGCACTAAGGCGATTGAAGCGTTCAAGGTCTCGGTGTACACAAGCCCGTCCCTCAACGGTATTCTTTCGTGGTCTTTGATATAACTAACGCAACAAAAATTACCCTAGCATTGATGTTCATGTAGTTTTACCTATTTTTAACTTAATATAACATAACACAAATTTGATGTGGTCAAGTATTTAATTGATAAATTTTAACTTAGTAAAATCTCTGCATAATCTATTTCCCTATACAATGCTTATACTTAATAACAAGTTCATTATTTTTGTTATTATAGTTGTTAAATCATGTTATCATTTGTTGTTAGTAATTACTTTACTACATTGTTATTTTAATCTAACTTAAATATGTCGATTATTATGTTATTCATTTAATGTTTATCTACAATAGCCTAGATATTTTCTCAAATAGTTTTACTTTGAAAACCTCCTGCACATTCCTTTCTTATACTGTTTACCCTTTGTTTAACCAGGTACACAAATTTCTTCACTCCACATCTTCTTTATTTTACCTACTTCATATAACACAACTTCTATTTGTTGTGTGTGTGTGTGTTTAGTTTAGTTTTCAATTGTAAATGGCTGTGAGGTTGAATACGTTAGTGTCAAATAAAGTCTATATTGAATTTTAACGATGTTGTTTTATGCTTTTTATTAAAACAGTTGATACATGAAATTTTTAAAAATTATTCTTTAATTTGTCTAATTTTACTAACTCATTTTTTTTTAAACTGATTATATAGAAATACTAATGAGTAGATAAATTATAACAGAACTTACTTTATTGTCATCCATTACAGTGTTAAGTGATTCAATCCACATGGGATCAATATCACCATCCAGTACCATCCACTTTGGACCATCACCACCCATGTTAGCCTGCTCTCGGATGAGTACAGAAAACAGCCCTATGAAAACATTAAAACTAATAAATTCGACTATATTATATATAAATAATTTAATAAATTTACATTATAAAACAAGATAAATTTCTAATTATAAATTAGGTGTGTTTATATATAAACTAAAATTAAGATTACTCTTAGATTCAATATGTTATCATAAAACATTATACATTTTGGACACATTTATTTGTAGATAACTAGAGGACATAATCTCTTCCTTTGCACACCAACCCTTATGCTCACTAAATCGGCAGCTAAATAATTTAACGTACCCTATCTTTTATATAGTTTTAACGTTGTCCTTGTATTTCCAGTGTACAGGAGTAATTTACACTCACAATAAAAACCTATAACTGATTTTATTTATTAATTTGTAAAGAGTATTTTGAGCAGGTAGATTTGTTAAAAGTACCCAAAATGTGGATATTTTATAAACTGTTTTGTCTCGGATAACCATTCCAAGCCTAAAACAATTCCCGTAGAAACATTGTATAATCAACCTACATTCTTAAAGGTTCCTCCATTGAATGAAAGTAATTAATGTTTTTCAAGTAAAGGCAAAATCAAATCAATGTCACCTCAGCAAATAATAGTTTGTCTTTATGAACATTTTATAATATGGAACATCCATTCATTTCAATTGGACTTTTATGTTATAGGTTAAATGAACAGGTGGAAATACAATGGCAGCCATTTTTAAAGTTTCCAATGATGTTTATGATTTGGTTGATATGGTAGTAAATATTCTAATTCTTAATAAAATCCACTGCTTATTCATCAAAAAAACATGTTATGTTCTAGTCACTAATTAATTAGCCTTAGTCACTAATGTTTATTTATCGAATCATCCAAAATTTTAACATGTTTTTTTAACAAAAAGTAATTAATGAATACTTGATAAAAGTATTGATGGTTCATCTATGGACAAAGAGCTTTCATTAAAAATAAAGATCAACTGATACCACTTTAGTATAAGTCACTCACGGATTGTCTAAAAAAAAGTAAAATTTTGTTAATTTCCTCCTTTACCAAATGAATCAAAGGGACAATTTAAGAGCGTGTTACACCTTTCGTTCGCGGGGCGAGAAAGACTAGAACTCGAAGGGATTCCCCCTCCGCTCGACTTCCTATGTAAGTGAATGGGAATCCCCCAACGAGGCGTTTTGCTGTCGAAGTGAGAGAGACTCGAATTCGAAGCAAGAGAGACTCAAATTGCGGGAACTGTTGAGAACAGGAAAATCGATTGTCATGCTTGAAATGATGAGTTGTGACTTGTTGACCATGGAGGTGTTTGACGTGAAATTTGAGCAGAGGACATATCGCGTAAGACACATGATGCTCGTACCGTTTCGAGTTCGAGTCTCTCTTGCCCCATGAGCGAAGTACCTTACTCAGAAAGGAGATAAGAATTTTTGAATGCTTGATGAATTATCTTAGCTAAAATACCAACATATTTAGCAAAACTTTGTTCATTTTACCCCATCTGCAATGGGGTGGTGAAAATTATTAAAAATATATAGATAGTACGGTTACCGAAAAACCAACTTTTAGCATGCCTTACGATCGTTACATACCCTATTCTCTGTGAAATACAACAGGTAAATGATAAACCATTTTAATTCACTCAGATAAAGTGTTGTTATTTTAATCAATAAACTGAGATTTTTATAATATACAATGTCCTGAAAATAACAGGTGTTATTTTGATAGAAAATTAAATAACATTAACAAAAAAGAAGATATTTCAATTTAAGTTGATGCTATTTACCTAAAATTTATAATCACATCTGACCCCAAATATCAAAAAGTTATATTCAAAATTAACAAGAACTGTTGTAACTACCAGTAAATTTGAACTCTTTTTATAAATACAGTACTTAGATCAAATAAAACCTGAACACAAAATCTCACAACAAACACGCTCACCAACCTCAAACGCGTTTCAACGACAATGTAGCCATCCTCAGTGATGCACGGGCTACAGTAACCAAACTACAACTCCCGTAGTTGTACAGTAGCCCGTGGGGAGTTTGAGGTTGGTGAGCGTGTTTGTTGTGAGATTTTGTGTTCAGGTTTTATTTTATCTAAGTTACTTTCTCACAAGTCAAGCTTAAATAAGTACTTATTAAATACAGTAATGTTATAAGCTGTGTAATTCAAAATATTTATTCTATCGACAAAATTCAGCTAACTCATAACAATTAATACCACAATGCAAGAATAAAATTACTATAATAATATTGTTTTAGAACAATTATAAATACATATTTACCACATTTCCTTGCCAATCTGTTAATCTAAAACATTTAAAATTATACAAAATCTGTGATTTTCTATACTTACCATCTTTCCACTCTCGAGTTGCAGGATTTATGATTCCAAAAAGCTCATCGTTTGTGACAGCCTTCGGTTCAAGGTCATTGTAAAAAGGTTTCCTCTTCTGATTGTAATACGTTCTATACAATGTTTTCCAAACTTGTGATTTCCCAGCACCAGCATTTCCGATGATGAAAACAGAATGGCGTACATCAAATAACTCTTGAAGCTGAACGATCTGTTTCAAAGATAAATAAGGTTGTACAAAGATTTATGAGTTGAAGATAAAAGTTTGAAACAATAAAATTTTTCATTATTTATATCCCAGAAATATGCACAATTATGAAAAAAGAATGTCAATTCATCTGAATCTCCAAATCTTTTATTTTTTAAACAAATAAATAATAGTTATAATGAACTATTATTATTCCTTGATATTAAAAAATCTTTATAAGGATAAGCAGGTCTTGTAGACAAAGTTTATAATTTATAAATTCCCCGTAATCACATCTTATAAAAAAGAGGTTGCAAGGCTTTTTTATCATTCTAAGTTAAAATGATTACTATTATTCAAATTCATTTTCATATTGTGACAAATTAAGGAATAATTCTTTCTAAAACAATCAAACTAGCAAGATTAACTAGGAATCCCAAGAAATAAGAAATAAATAAATTATCAGCTTCAATTATAGGTTTACAAAAAAAAAAACATACAAAAATATATTTTGGAAATTTGAAGCAGACATGAGAAAAATATATTCAAGAAATTAATTTTTTCTTCACAAAAATATAAAGATGATGCGTTAGTTTTGTAGAAGAGTATTTTTATCCTAAAAAAGGACACAAATGATAAAGTTTTAAGAAATGCTTCGTTTTACACCCACTCGATCTCTCAGTGGCGGATTATGAGCTCAGCAGCCCCTAGGCACTTATCAGTTCACGGCCTCTACTACACCTTTCATGATGGATATTAAGTTAAGATCAACTAAAATAAGAAAACACTGGGCTGTATACATTTAAGCTATGACATTAATTGGTAAAATGTCCTTATAACAATATAACTTGTGATCATAATGGCATTTTTTTCATGCTGAAAGGATGTTTAAAAAATATATATATAGTGAAATATAGTAATTATATCCGAATCCAAAAGTGTTCAACATATTTTTTGTAGCAAAAGGCCCAAAGAATTCAAATATGCAACTAAAAAAATAGTTTGATGTAAAACTTTAAAATGTTTAAATGTGCAAGCGCAAAATGTTTAGTAGCAGGAAAATCCTACTTTATGCCTACATTACAAATAGTAAAACATTTTAGTTATTTTTTTCAAAAATAGCAATAGTTTCATAATTTAGTTCTGAATAGAACTGTATAAAAACATGTATCAATTTCAAAAATTTGTTTTAGAAAAAACTGTTTTTATGTACCTTTTTACACAACCACTACTAAAACTATGCAAGAATTTGTTTTAAAATTCGTCAAAAATAGTAATTGTATCCCAATCCTAAAGTGATGTATATCATTTTGTATCAAATAGTCCAAAGAATTCATATATGCAACTAAAAATTATTTGATGTAAAATTTTACAAGTTATTAGCTCAGAAAGCACAAAATGTTTCGTAACGGAAGAAAAAATCTAACTTTATGGCTACATTACAAATAGTAAATCATATTTGTATTTTTTTCAAAATAACAAAAGTTTCGTTATTTAGTTGTAAATAAAACTGTATAAAAACTGTAAAAACAAAAAGTTTTTTGTAGAAAAAACAGTTTTTATAAAACAAACAAGCAGATCGTGCAGAACAAATTCGTATGAATTTTGAAAGAGCTTGCGGCTCCTAGGAACATGCCTATCATGCCTAATGGGTAATCCACCGCTGCCACTCTACACCATAAACGTTAACTAGACTCCATTGTGTTACTTGTGTTTTGTAGCTGAAAAAGGTTCGGACAAGAATGACAATATTTCAAGGATTAAATATTTTGTGGATAATTATTTGTATATAATATTTAATTTATAATTAACAGAAATTAATAAACAATATTTATATGAAAATACAGTAAAAGTAAAGTTTAAACAATTTAATGAACTTTACAACACTGTGTACCTTTCTTCCTTAATGAATAAAAAAAGGGATATTTTCTACAAAACTTATAATGTCAATTCAAAAAACTTACTAGTTAGGATTATTTAATTAATCTAAACTAATTATTTAAACTAATCTTTTGTACATTCTAGATGTTAGGGTGAAAAAATGTAAGGTAGTTCATTTTTTCATTATGATCTAAAAATACAAAATTACATTAAAAAGTTTAAAATTATCAGAACTTTTGAAACGTGAGGCCTGTTTTTTACACCTAATGGGCTAAATAAATTATGTGAAATCTAAGCACCTTAAGGATAAAGTTGTCTTCCGGTTGAAGTTTGAGGTCAATCGCAGCTTGACGAACGAGTTTCTCAAAATCTAAATCTCTTTTCCTTGGCACATCTAAAGCAGGGAATAAGTCCCCAATGAGGCCAAGAAAGATCTGCATATCATCAGTAACTATTTTTGGAACATTGAAATCTCTCAGAGCTCTCATCAGCACTTGGTCTTCAGGCCTTTGACGATCACTTCGCTACAGTCAATGAAAACATAACTCGTTAATTATTTTAAAATTAAAAAGTGAACTTTCATTCAAATTTTAAACAATAATTTGTTGAGACTGTATCTATTAAATTATTTATTTTTTAAAATCTCTTTTCATTTGTGTAGGTGTTGGTAGGCCAAATGGTAATGGCAGTATATGTATATGTAGTATAACCTTTAGAATTGTGAAGTTAAATATATTTAACACACATTTCAATATATTAAAACTAGTACCATAAAGCCCTGCACACACCAGAGCGATACTCCGTGCGATACCAGAGCGGGCGCGATACTTTTTCTTGGAAATTCTCTTGCGATACCAGTGGTCCGTGCAATACCATGGTGGCTTATGGAGCCGCACACACCAGAGCGAACTGCGATACGTGATACCGAGACGAATACGATACTGTAGCGATATTATAGCAGTAATGCTGCATGCACTGTTTGCAGCGCTTTATCGCAGCGATACCACGCGGCCAAACCATTGAACTACTCAGTTTTGTCTGTCCTGTGCACGTGTAACAACAACATGTCGTGTATCACCGAACACTTACTTGAAGTTGTTTATACATACCCGGTGCTCTATGATTTAAATCACAAGGATTAAAAGAACATACGGAAGAAAGACAAGATCTGGAAGAACATCGGAAAGACACTGAATACTTCTGGTAAGTATGAAAAGTTTTGCTGGTCCCAAGAAGCACTTTGCTAGCTAGGACCAAACCTTGTAACACTTACAGCCATGTAACAGGAATATTATGTGATGACACAAAATAATAAATACCCATAATGACTAAAAACATAGAGGTGTGGTCTGATAAAAGTAAAAGACGCAATATATAATGGTAAACATTTGTAATTCTTATATACATGTATAAATTCTTTTATGACGCAAAATAATTAAAGTAGAATCATTTAAATAAATATAAAGTAAAGAATAGGCAGACTATTAATAACCAAGATAAAAAGCAGACTTAAAAAATATCAATCAGTAAAAGTGATAAGTTTAAAATATATAAAAGTTCCTGATAATTAAAAACAGTGGTGCAGTTAATGCGAACAATTAAAAAGACAGATAAATGATTGCATAATGAACGATTTAAATAATTTCAAAAAATAAAGTTAAAAAAGAAAACCACATGTAAAAAAGCACGTTATAATATCAGCGTATATGTCAGAACACAGAGTGAATATGAACTTGATTATAATGCTCATGAGACTTGAATGGATACAGAGGGCCTTGTACTGCATCCTTAAGTAAGACTTCAATAAGATATGGCGTAGATCTAACATGTACAGTGCGATGTTGGAGGAGTGTTTTCCAATAAATATGTAGTTTTTTCGACATTAGAGTAACAAATGTTACATTAAAGTGGAGTAGGAGTGTTCTAGCGTTCATGTAAGCTTCGGCAGTAAAATTGATGGTGTTTCTTTGACGAAAGGTGAACTTATAAAAATTTGACCATGTGCTTAACCAAGTACGCAATATAAAAGAAGTGTGTTCAAGTAATCAGTGCAATCAAAGTGAAATCCTAGGTAAAAAACGTTAAAGTGAACGATTCCGTAAGTAGTAATGGCCATAAGATTTAATTATTTCAGTCTGCAATTTTAAAATTTGAACTTTTTTAGCAAATAACTTCATTTTTATGCAATTGCGTCATACTTTGTAAGATGGGCTTAGTAACATTTGTATATATCTTCGTCAATTTAACTTGTTTGCTTTATGATGATGATGTATTCGATTGTATATAATTGTTTCTCTATGATGTGTGAGTAAAAGGTTAGTTGTTCCGCCACGATGTCTTAGATTCTTTTATTCAACCATGCACATTCACTAGCAAGAACTTTTCAGCCAAGAACCACGACCTGAGAAATTAAATTTAATGTAGTATAATATTAAAGATAATTACAAATATATAATTGCTAAGAGAGCATGCAGATAAGTTATATGTGGATTATTTATTTGTTTTTATATAAGAGTCAAGTGGAGGTGATTTTTAAGGTTTTTATATGAGGTTTTAAGGTGTAAGGTGGAGTTCTACGTTGAAGTTAAGGTGAGACATGTGATGTATAATTTTTTATGATGGAGGTTGAAGTGTAAGGAGAGTTTTTGATGATAATTGAGTTATAGTAATGAGCGACGATTTCTTTTTAAAAGGTGAATAAATATATGAAGTAAAGGCGAGGTGAACAATAATCCACATATAACGATTTTTATTAGTTTGAACATTTTTTTTTTATTTTTTGCAAGTTTTTCGAAAACCCATTTTTTTTTAACAGTTTATCATAGTATATTTTTATTTTTGTAACCATCCGTTACAACCTTTCTTCCAGGATAGGTACTGCATAATATTTAATGAACCAAGCCTACGTAATTATGTTTCATGTGCATATAATTTTAGCCATTTTATTGTTTAGTACCACCACGTGGTAAGTGTTGGTAAGGTTGTTTGGTACAGTGAGGAGGAAGCAGCTTGAGCTACAGGAAGTAGTGACGCCGTCTACCGTGGGAACGTCTGCCCTTGTATTTCAATTCCCAAGTCAACTCTTTGGTACTTTCTTTTTCAATGATGTCAGCAATCAAACTCAGCAAATCGTCAAAACATTCCTGATTCATTCTAAAATATATGTAGAATCTTTTTTCATCTTTTCTTAACTGGGGCATGAGCATATGGTACTCGCCAAATTGCAGCCGTTCTTTATTAAATTCTTGATAAGTTAGTCAAAGAGCAGTTGTCAAAATATTTGGAAAGTAACAATATCTTGTGTGAGCAGCAGTACGGATTCAGGAGTGGAAGAAATATTTCAGATGCATTGTTTGATCTAACGAATGTGCTCAATCAGTCATTGGCAGCCAAAGACAGGGTATTGGTGGCATTTCTTGATTTGGCTAAAGCTTTTGATTCTATTGATAGGTCAAAATTACTTAATAAAATGAGTTGTATTGTTATAAGAGGGAATGCTCTAAAGTGGTTCAGTAGTTACTTAAACCATAGAAATCAAGTAGTGTCTATTTGCGGCGTTACTAGTGATCCGTGTCCGGTAGATTTTGGTGTGATACAGGGTAGTACATTAGGGCCTATTTTGTTCCTTATATATATAAATAATATTTCAAAAATAAATATGCAGGGGAACTTATTTCTATTTGCTGACGATGCATCCATTTTGTTCAAAGGGGAATCCTGGAATGAAGTTTATTCCCAGGCTACTTGTGATTTGTCAACAATAAAATGTTGGTTCGATCATAATGCACTAACTCTTAATGTCCGTAAAACAAAGTATATGACGTTTTCAATAAGGGAGAACAATCGGGAACATATTAATAGAGAATTGGTTTTGCACTCGTGCGGTGACATAATCAGTAATCATTGCGGCTGTGATCGGCTCGAAAGAGTCGACAAATATAAATATCTTGGAGTTATGTTTGACGATCGATTAAAGTGGAATGAGCATATCTCTTTTATTAAAGGTAAAGTTCGTAAACTGACATATGTGTTTAGATGGTTTGCTGGCATTTTGAATGAAAGCGAGTTAAAACAAGCGTACTACGCGTATGTGCAATCAATTTTACAGTTTGGTATTATTGCATGGGGAGGTGCTGGTAAAATTCAGATTGAGCGCATACTAGTTGCGCAAAAAGCTGTTCTAAAAGCAATGATGAATAAGTCTCGAATGTATCCAACTGAAATGCTATTTAAAAATATCCAAGTGCTAGATATAAGACAACTTTATATTAAATCTATTCTATTGCATATATTTAAGAATAAAAGTAAGTTATTTACAAATATTAGGCATACGTACAGCACGAGAAATGCTGTAAGATTCGGGATTGCTACATCTCGTTTACGCAATAAAAGGTCAGAACTAAGTGCGCAATATGTGGCTCAGGTGTTGTATCGGAATGTACCACTGAAGCTGAGACACATCTAATTGCTTCAAATAGACACATATAAGAAACACGTGACACAATGGCTGCTTAACATTGGTAGGGATGAGTCTGAAAACCTCCTCAGGTCGGTGTATAATTGTAGATAATTAGAATATAAGTGAGTGTATATACCAGGATGGGAATGTATGATACAAGTAAGATTGTCTGATCTGAAAGTGTATGTGTTTAGGTATAAGAATGTTTGGTATAAATTTATAATTGAGATAATTATACAGGAGTGTATGTGTCACGTTGTATATGCATTTTACACGAGGGTGAGTGGATTTATTTATTTATATTATTATTGCTGTGTTTTTTTTTTTTTTTGTTTTTTTTTATAAGGCGAAAACTCTATACTAATATTTATGAGTGTACAAAGTGCTGGGATGTATTCGCATGCTAGTGTATTGCAATGGATGATTAAGTGTAAGTATATATATTAGTGGAATGAGTTTGATTGTATGATAATCTATAGATGTATGCTTGGGTATAAATGGTTATTATTATTATTCTCCTCTTCTCATCTTGTTCTTGTGTGTGTGTTCTTGTGGTATGTGATAGTCTATTGGCGTTTTATCTCAATAACTACTACACTGCCACCACCAGAACAACAATATAAATAAGTCTTTATAAAATAATTATGACTATAAAATATATTTACATGTCTAGCATGATAGTTTCGATCGCATTGCATTTGGGCACTCAACTCATTACCTACACACAGGCGTAAGCCCATGTAGGGATTATTCTTTTGAACCAAATTGTAAGAAAATGTAAAACCAAAACAAAAAGAATAAAACCATATTCTATTCTATTTATGTCGTGTACCCACATTTTCCTTGCTCTTTCGTCTTCTAGTACGGCTAGTAACAGCAACGCTTCTTCTTCATCAGACGATGTCATGGTAAGTAAACACACAGTACATTATACACACACTAACTATAACACAGCACTTTTACGTCTAGAGAGTCACACGACCACCGCACCCTACGCTCCCCTGAGGTGTACTGGCTTTCCCGCGCGTCTCTTTTCCCGCTCTGGTGTGGAAGCACCTGTTTCCGCTGCGATATTATCACCCAAGTATCGCAGATAAAATTCTAGGAATTATATCGGGTCGCTCCAGCGATAAAGTATCGCTCCGGTGTGTGCAGGGCTTTAAGAAAATTTAATATTTGAAATGATTTGTTCAGTTTTAAGGAATAATTAATTAATTTACTCCAATAAACAAATAGAAAGTTAATTTACCTTTAGTGAACCAGCCACAACGAGTACTGACTTGATAGCTCTTAGCCCCCAATCATAGTGGTCTTGTTTAGACAACAATTCCTTGCAGAGAGAATACAATGTGATAAATTTGCGAGCCAATAATCGAGCCTCTTGGAATCCTTCAGCTACCAACATGATTTCACAGATCAGTTCAAAGTCAGGCACAACCATAGCACATGGTCTGAAATGTAATAATAATAATTTACTTTCATAATAAAAGTACGATGTTTTACATTTTTTAAACTAAACAAAACTAACACTTTTCCTTCCAAAATAGAAAAAATGTTCGATATAATTTATATTTAGTCTGCTAAAATATTTCCTTTGGAGACAAGTGGACCATGCCTGTAAAAACATTTTACGATCACGTATGATAAATACCATTGGTTGGATGTAGCATACCAAAAAACTTTCAATTAAAATCCACCTTTTTAAAACTTAAGCACAGTATTGCTTCACACCAACTGAATGAAATACAATATACTTTTTATTATATTTCCACCAAAGTTTTGATTCGTTGTATATTTCCTGTAAAGTATATGAGCTACAGCAATTTTGAAAATATAGTGAGTATAAATGGGTTTAAGAGCAACATTTATGGGAACTTTGAGAACTATGTATTACAAAATTCTAAACAAAATTGTATACCCTTAAATAAAGCCATTTGGACGATATCCACAAAACAATGTCATAAAATATTTATTTTTTGGGAGGATAAAAAATATAGTAAAATATTTTACTTAAATATTTTAAGCGTTAGAATGCTTTTTAACCATGCAAAATTTCTTTCTAGAGAAAATTGACTGATACACAACTGTACAAGTAAACCTTCAAGGGTTCAGTTTTTCCTTTTAAGATATTTAAGATAACCTGAAATTATATTTCCTCATGTACTGAGTTACCTGAGCATAAAGTGCTAAGATAATTAATTTACATCACAACAAGCACACATGTGCTCAACATATTATGCGCAACATATGTGCTACACTCTTGGATTTAAGTAAAGCCTTTAACAAAATATCTCATGAAATAATTCTTATTGAAAAACTCCAGCACTGTAGCATGAAAGATAAGGAATTGTCTTTGTTTCAATCATACTTGTATGAGAGATCAAGGTGGATAATCCATAGGAAAAAAGTGTAGGCAATAATTAATCTGCAAGACCATTGATTAAGTTTAACGTTGTTTTACTGTAATCATTTTGCCAACAGTCCGTTTAGATTCAATAATATTTTTGTACTCTCAATACTAGTTTACTTGCTGGAAATAAATAAATACAGCAGAACCCTCGCTAGTCCGACCTCGGGTAAACCGACTCCTCGCTTAGTCCAACCATACCACCATATAGAGGTGATTGTTTATGTTTTCGGTGTGTGTCATCAAGCAATTGGTTCAAGTATTGCAAAAACAGATCAAAATTCACTTCTATGTAATGTGAAGCAGAAATCTGGCAATTTCATAGGTGCATAGGTTGCCATGACAACTGCCTCTTCCAAAGCAGTTTAACCCTCCAAGTGCTAACGTCGCATATGCGGTGTATAAAAGTCGCGTTACGGTGCTAACATCACATAATATGCGACATATGCGCAACACATTTTGTAAATGTGTACGACGCCGCTATTTGTAATACAATCGGATACTTCTATGTATGTTTGTGTTTGGAAAAAGTAACTTTATTATAATTCAGAGTTTCATAGCGATATTGACTCAAACAAACCTTCGGCAGAATTGTCAAATCAACTATCTAGTTGTGTAGTACGCGTAGATAGACGCTCGGAACTCGGATTTTGTTTGTTTATCCACTAGTTGTTATTCATTTTTAGTTTTAGTTTAGATCAGTTTATTTTTATTTGTTTTTGTAAATGTTTATTTATTTTTGAAGTAATTATGAGTGAACTTAGCAATTCAAGTGCTATTAGAGGTGCGTTTGAAAATAGTGATTTTTAGAGACTTTGAACTATATATATTTTTTCTTATTTTTTTTTTTATATAATGTGTGTGTTATTCCTTTATAACAAGTTAAAACCATAAATATTGGACCTAGACAGTACTTTTATATCTTTAGAGGCAATGTTTTCTTCTTTGTTCAGAAAAACCATTTTTTTGTAAAAAACAGAGTTTCAAACTAGTAGTGTTAGGTATATTTCTATTCACCATAAAATTGTGTAACTTTTGGCTATATTAAATTTTCTACATTTCTTTTTTTACATATTTTAAGTGAGAGGTTTTAGAACACAAAAATTTTATTTTTTTTATTTCTACTTTGGTCAACAAAAAAAAGTATAATAATTATAAGGTAAGCCTGTTAAAGCTATTTACTGTAAAGAGCATGTAATAGCACTAAAGAGCAATATAGTCAACACTTGGAGGGTTAAATCAAAGTACTGAAAATAGAACTATACTGTACTGTACTGTGTCAAAGTACTGTGACTCGTGACTCATCATTGGCGATAAGAGTTAGTTGACACTTAACACGTCTAAATCGAGAATAACGGCCTTTAAATTTGGGGCTTTCCTGTCGGAAAGAGTTTTCTAGACGTATAAAGTTGATACGAGCACTCCCACCAAATCTTCGTAAGATCATGCCTGTTAAAGAATGTGTGTAAAGGCTAATCTGTCGTCTACTAAGTAAAAGAACATTGCAGTCTTTTTTCAATCTGAAAAACAACAATAAAATTAAATGTTTAGTGTTTCATGAATTACTGTATAGTGTTTGTGTTTTGCATCATTCTTGTTCTGCACTTTGTTTTAATGTAAATAAACGTGTTCCTCTGATAATCCAACCTTTTTTGTGATCCGACCATATTCTCGGTCTCGTTGTATTAGCGCGGTTCTACTGAAAGTTAAAATATAGTAGTTCAATTATCGAAATCCAAACAGCTCATTCCTTTTGTTATAAAAAAAATAGCTGATGGTCATAGCATATAGTTTAGCCAACGGGAAACAAAGAAAACGAATGAACTGAAATTTTTAAAATTATTAGTTAGCAAAAGCTTAAAATTAGTTAAGCTTAACTAATTAACTACAAATAAACAGTTAAATATGTTACATTATATAAACTAGTTGTTTACTAACGAGTTGTTAGGCCAAATTTAACAAATATTGGTCTAACTAGGCCTTAAGTTTTTTGTGCCTTAAATTATATTTTCAACAAATCACTTAAAATTATTATTAAAAATAAAGCCTTCTATGTTACCTTTGGTGAACTAATCTACCAGCTCTTGAGTCGTTTAATTCTAATACCTGAATAACGCCTTGAGATTCTCCGGCAGCTCAGCTCTCCCAGCGTACCCAGGGTTCATTGTGATAAACATGCCTACTGTAGGTATAAGTGCTATAAGTTCCCCCAAGAAGTTGAACTTGGATTTCTTAGCTTTGATCGCGTCCAGAACACATTTTACTTGTACAGCGACTACGGACAGCACTTCGACGGAGATTCGGTTAAACTCGTCAAAACACCCCCAAGCGCCTGTCTGTGCTAGGCCTTTGTATATGTTACCGCATGACTGAAATCAAAAGGAGTTTGAAAATAATGACAATAAGTTAATTTACAAAAGTTAGGATGAGGCCTCTACATTCCAGAAATGGGATAAGGTTTTATATTTCTTCATCTGGCAAATCAAGGACAGAAGCAGAAGCAGATACTTGCTCAACTTCAATTTTGTTCAGAGCTGTGGAAAGGTTAATTTTTTTCAGATTCAAACACATCTCTCTGAACAAAATCAGCTCACATCGTCCTTCTACTGCCCTAGAAAAAGCCAACCATACATGTTATGGGAATTGGTCAAAACATAAATTAAATATCTACAATTTATTTTTGGATACTGTAGAAACGCACTGGATAACAGGCACTGAAAGGGCTGAAAATGGAAAATTTCGACCCAAACTGCTCACAACGGTAACTTACAATACATGCATTGAGAAAGTTATTTTGGAAAGCCATAAACATGGAATAAAATAACCATATTAACAGCACTTACTAAAGTATAGTTTTAGGAATGCTTGTTCTAAAACATATAAAATCATTTGGAAATCTAAGCTCTTTAAGAAAAGCATTTAATCTTTGGAGTTTTTTTGTGGGGAGACTCTTCAAGTCAATATGTGTAAAGGGTATTTTTAACGAAAAATGCATTGAGGCTTGTTAAAAGGTATTCAAAGATTTGGCTCTTTTAAGCCGATTTAGGAAGTTGGAAATACTTACATTCACTTTTTAAGTATATCTTTCAAACTATTTGCTATATGAAATTTAAGTATAAATTCAATATTAAATAGAGATATACATAGCTAAAATACCACACTACAAATGTACCTTTGGCTGAGGCAATATAGACTTAAAAAGTCTTCTCAGGCAGGTGTCTTATTTCTAAACAATCTAATCAAACAAACGGAAAAAAAAAATTGAAAACCAAAAACCATTAAAAAAAGAATTTTCAACTACTTTTGATTTCAAATTCTTTTTAATCAGTGGGAGATTTTCCAAGCCACACATGATAATTCCGAAAGTGTTGCTTGGAGCAGTAGCTCAATTCAGCCATCACTCTGCTTCAGGCTTTTGTTCACTACAAAGTTGTATTTTATTACTTGTATATGTTAATTTAATTATTGTTTGTGTATACTTATGTTTATTTTCTTTGAATCTTGCCACACAAATCAATTTTATATAAATTAACAAGAAATAAATGCTTTATAAAAATAAAGCAAATAATTTGATAAAGAATGGATTGACAAACGGACACAACTGAGTATTTAACATTTTTGAGTTACAGCCAATTTGATTTGTTCAATATTGATTTCGGGTGGTTCAACCAAATACTATCAAATACCGTTGTGGGGCATATCGTTTGAAAGCTTATTTAATTCTAAATCCAAAAAAAAATAATAATAAATATTTTAAAAAATAGTACAGCAAAATGGGACAAAATCGGAAAACACGATTTCGTTGTTTTTTGGCAGCCTTTTTTTAATTGGTTAAAGATATGGATGTGCAAATTTCATCATTGGTTTTCTCTTGAAATTCTACATCGAAATGATGTATCTTATGACCACCTTATCATTTAAAAAAACAAAGTTACATTCAAGATGGTGGATAACTTTTTTGAAATCTTAATAAAATAGCATTTAAAACATACTCAATCACATCTACCTTCAAATTTTCCTTATATACGAAATATTGAACCGTCTCCAGACTTTTCAGCATATAAGTAAACATGGTGTGGCTAGAAAATAACGGGACTGGTTTTCGGTGAGATGGTTCGAGCTTCTAGGTCAAACGCCATATTGCCGAGTTGCCTGACATCCCCCTCCACATTCCAGTCGGTTCGACAACACTAGCTTGCTAAGTTGGGCCACAGCCTTCGTTCGAGTCAGACCGTGTATCTGCCGTTTGTCGGGAAAATGGTAGGCGTTTTAACTGAGCAACGTGTTAATGTGAGATTTTTAGTGAAACTTGGTAAATCCGCAACAAAGACCTATTCTCTCTTACAACAAGTGTGTGGGGATGAATGTATATCAGGTACACGGGTTTTTGAGTGGCATAAACGTTTCAAAGAAAGGCGAGAAGATATTGAAGATGATCCATGCCCAGCACGCCCTTCAACTTCGAAACAGATGGAAACATTGAGAAAATAGGCAATCTCATCCGTCAATATCGCCGTTTGAGTATCCGAGTTGCCGAGACTGTAGGAATCGTCAAAGAATCGGTTCGACAAATATTACATGAACATTTCAACATAGGAAAAGTGTGTTCCAAAAGGGTGCCCAAAATCTTCACTCCCGAACAAAAGGACTCACGGATGGAAATTTGTTCTGATATCTTGAAAAACATCAAGAAAGATCCTAAACTATTGGAAAGAGTGATGAATCATGGATTTTTACCTATGACCCAGAAACTGAGCGCCAATCAATGCACTGGAAAGTCTGCATTCACCAAGACTGAAGAAAGCTCGATGTCCAAATCAAAATTCAAGGCCATGCTGATTGTTTTTTCGACATCCAAGGAATCTATATGTAAATTGGGTTACTGAAGGTCAAACAGTGAATAAAGAATATTATATTGAAGTTCTAGCCACTCTCTGTGAGTGAGTAAGAAGAAAGATTCCAGAGTTGTGGAAGATTAAGTCATGGATTGTTCATCAGGATAACGCCCCAGCCCACACTGCACTGACTGTTAGGATCTTTTTTGGCCAAGCATGGGATCCCTGTGTTGGAAGATCCACCCTACTTACCAGACCTAGCTCCATGTAACTTTTTATGTTTCCGAAAGTGAAGGAAGCTTTGAAAGGAACCAGGTTTGACACATTGGAAGCTGTGAAGGAAAAAGCGAAGAAGACCATGAACATGCTTTCAGAAGATGACTTAAAACACTTTTTTGAACAGTGGAAAATTCGAATGGAAAGGTGTGGGGATAGTGGAGGGGAGTATATTGAAGGGGATTACTTCAACTTTCCTTTTGGTGAAAGTTGTAAAGGAAAAATAATAAAAACGGCTCTAACGATTTTGATAAAATTTGGCTTATTTGTAGCCCTTAATGTACCCTACCATATTCAAAAAACCGCATCTTTCTATAAATTCTCGTTTAGATAATAATAATAACTGATTTTTGGGGGTTTTTGGCCAAAAACGGGGTTGTTTTTCAAAATTTGTCAAAACCTTTTTTCGTGCATCTATACTGGCCTAATTGATATGTCTGGTGCCAATTTGTTCGAAATCGATCGAAAAGTTTTAATAATAATAATATAATATGGATGTGTGTTACATGCATCTAATATTTTCCATTGCATGTCCTACTTTTGCAATTCTAAATAACCACCTCATATGCTACTCTTGGGAAAGTATAAAGTTTCAACTGCGAGAAAGTATGTGGCAGTTATCTGGTATCGGTTATTTTACATAAGTGAATGTTATTACATTTTTCCCGATAAAGCGTTAGTTTTAAAAGCATAAACTATGCTATAAGAATTACATTTAACATAAAATTTGTAATGTTAATATCATCTGGCAAATACATAATATCAACTGAAAACAAACTTGTCTCCCGACTCACCTTATAGTCCATCTGTTCAGAGCAATTGAAGACATACACCATGATGCCAATAGCTTTCCCAAGATCCTTAGTAGTTTCTGTCTTGCCTGTACCTGCTGGACCTGCAGGGGCTCCACCCATGATCAAATGTAGTGACTGAAATCATTTACATGTCATAAGTCTAAAATATTAATATGATTTAAAGTTAACCCATACGTCAACTAGAACAGGGGAGCCTCGACATGACAAGTTTCTGTTCCTATCCAGTGTCAAGTATCGTTTGAATAACACTATATTTTCAGTTTATCGACTATGTGATAAGTGCTGCACTCTCTTGAGACTTTGAGAAATCTCTTGCAACCAAATAGAAGTAACACAGATGATCAGTTCTTATTTACTAACTATTATTTTAACAACAGGAACACCTGCTCTTCGGTTGTTCAGTTGGGTGTAGTTTATCAATCAGAAAATAGAAATGTGATTACTTCTATGTTGCGCTGTTTTGTATTTTGTTTTTTTAAACATATTTTGTAATTCTTTTGTTAAGTTTAATATTGTAAATAATGGCTTTAGACGACTCTAAAATACAAGAGTATTTAGACGAATTGGATTGTGATATATTTAGTGACAAAGAATTGTTTATACATAAGTTTAATGTAAGTGATTCAATGTATAACAGTGAAGGTTTAATTCAAATGATGAAAATTTAATTTTAGTTAGTAATTCAGTACCGTAAGTAGATAGGATAGTTTTTCAAACATAGAAAATAATATTAGTAACAATAATGATGACAGTAATTTCCCAAGCTTTTATATATTAATATTAATATAAATAAAGACATAATAGAGAACAACGAGTTAGGCCCAATACAGAACTCTGTATTAATTTAGATTAACCAAATACAAAATTTACTTTATATTTAATATTCTATGAACTTTGTATTCTACTTTATATAATCTTATTGCATTGTTTAATATTAAAAACTAACATAGAAATTTATATTCAAAACATAATTCACTTTTAATATTTTTTTCTTTACTCATATTTATGTATTTATTTATATTAATATTTTTATTTATTTATTATTATTATGTTTTTTATTTTTTATTTGAATTGTATTACTATTATTATTTTCCATATCAATGTCAATTTAAGTAACATAACATATTTCATTCTTATTTTAATCATTAATGTAATTGTAACATTTAAGGTTTATTGTCTATTTAAGGTCCCTTGTACGCCATTGGCTGTTTAGAAACTAAGACACGCCCACTCTTGTAGAGGGGTATAAATATGTACTATAGACTTAGATGTAATTAGTTATAATCTGTCAGTTGTAGCTCATATATCACTGAGGATGACGACTTTGTCGTTGAAACGCGTTTGGTAATTAAACGTATAAGAGTGAGAATAGTGTTATTTTTTATTTTTTTAAATATAAATTCCTTCTCACCCGTCAAGCTCAAAGTGTATTTTATAATATTTCAGTATCACATTGAGAACTAACTATACATTGTTTGTTGAATTTTATGTTAAGGTTTGTTTTAAGTAACCTTATCTTAATGTTCTGGAACTTAAATACTGTGGATGCTTGACCAGCTTGTAATTTTAAAATCATTGTATAAGTATCCAAGTCACAAATAGAATATAACAAATTTTACCTTGTATCCGTCGTGTGACTTAGTTCAGCGTACGTTTATGACGCGTTTCGAAACATATGTTCATCATCATATAATAAAATTTACATTACATACAACACAAAAACACTCAACTCACAACACAACACACAGAACTATGACATGTAATCCGGGTAGACGTCTATTTAGAGTCACGGTCGAACGACTACTGACTGAATTCAATGTCCGATATTCTTATCACCGAATCGTACAATATGTTGGACTGAAACAGTAACTGGTCGTTAAGCAATTGTTTGTCGTTGTGTTTAAAGGCTTTATATATCTCATATTCTTCTACAGCATTCATATATCTACCCTGCACACAAAAATGGATAGGTTCAAAATTTGTATTAAAATCGGTGAATTGGTGATTGGTGTCTATTAAATGGCGAACATAATTTGATTTGTTCCCGTCTATGTTTTTCTTTGGTAGATGTTCCTTAAACCGTTATTGATCCTATACATCGCAGTTTTTTCCTCCATCGGTCTAAGAATTTTGCGGCATAGAATTTTCTTTATATTGTTATTGGTATCTAAGTAGATGTCTACCCGGATTACATGTCATAGTTGTGTGTGTTGTGTTGTGAGTTGAGTGTTTTTGTGTTGTATGTAATGTAACTTTTACTATCTGATGATGAAACATATGTTTCGAAACATGTCATAAACGTACGCTGAACGAAGTCACACGACGGATACAAGGTAAAATTTTTTATATACTAAATTTAAAGACAGATTGCAATATTTTAACAATGTATTTACAGAGTGATATGAATTTATTTTTGCACAGCAAGTTGTCCATCTACAGTTAACGTTGGAGATCTAAGAATTTATTTTAAGTCTTAATACTCAAAACATTTATGATGTGGATTTAATACTAAAACATCAATTTTTAAAACCCAACACAATGTATAGTGATTTTTAGTTGGCAGACAAACTAGAAATTTTACAACAAAAATTTATAATTTTCAAAAATTTATAATTTTAAGTGTTACTTTGTTATTGTGTTTGGCTTACTGTTTTTTAATTGTTCTAATTGAAATGAAACCCAAGTAATAAATTATTTCAAGACTTGATATTGGAGGCTTAGATCTCTGAAACTGATAGTCCTGCAAAAGAAGGATGTTCAGAGGTTAGTGGGATTATTGAGAGAGGCTAAAGGCCCAGTCCACCTTATACAGTTGGCAATTTTTAGGTTAAAACCTGGCTACTGACTCTCGATTTAATTACTCTATACGCTGCTTGACAAGTCTCCATTATTCAACTGGAATGAAGACATTAAGCATAACAACAAATACACAAATAAAAAAATAAAGTATTAATTTAGCCTGTACGTTATTATGAACCACAATTGTAAATATAAATACTCTTAAAGACTGTGGTTCACATGAGTAAAGCTACACATACTGCTCGATGTGAAATAAATATACATTACCAACCTGACTAAGAGTTATATAACATCTGTCAGTCAGAGGAGTGATGACAAGTCTTGGAGTATTACCCAGGTACTCGTAGTCGTAGCGAAACTGAGCATCACAGATATTTGCAAAGCAATCATCTATTTTTGGATCCCATCTGAAATTAAAAACTTAATCATACATTTCTTAATAAAATAAGGGAATGTCTCAATGCACTTTGAATATTAGCAACTCAAACTCTAGAACAGGGGTGCCCAACCTTTTTTACCCAAGGGCCACCCTGTTATGTCTATGTTGCTAGGCGGGCCAATATTCCGGGTGGCTTGGGGGGGTGTGGAACACTCCCCAACTGAAAGGGGGCTCCTGGAAAATTTTTGAATTGTGTGTGCAAAATGGTGAGTTTTCAGGCTATTTGATGATTGTAATTTTACTTTCTCACTATACTATGGTATAGAAAAAGCAGAGTGATCGCAAACAAAATCGATGTTGAGATTTTTGTGGAAATATCAGTTTTGGGACCCCCTGAGTCCAAAAAAGTGGTTTCTACAAAATGTCTGTATGTATACAAAGCTAGAGCAAAAACTATTCGATCAATTTCAAACAAATTTGCACCAGACATATCAAGTAGGCCTGTATAGATGCACGAAAAACAGTTTTGGAAAACAACCTCCTTTTTGGCAAAAAAACCCCCAAAAAAGCAGTTATTATTTTTTTATAAAAACGGCTCTAACGATTTTGATAAAATTTGGAGCCTTCAATATGCAAAAAACCGCATTTTTCTAAAAATTCTTGTTTAGCTAATAATAATAATACTAACTGATTTTGGGGGGTTTTTTGGCCATAAAGGGGGTTGTTTTTCAAAATTTTTCAAAACCTGTCTTCGTGCATCTACACAGGCCTAATTGACGTGTTTGGTGCAAATTTGTTCGAAATCGATAAAATAGTTTTCTCTCTAGATAATAATAATAATATTTATTAGTTAACTCCTACTTTAATAAATCACCTCTCCTACAATTAATTATGAAGTCACAGTGAATCTGTTTAATAATTTAAATATGTTTGTGAGAAAGTATGTGCCAGTTCCTGTTACCGTTTATTTTATATTTATTAGTTAATAGGTAACTTATAACTTGTTTCTTAGGTTCTTTTAGTAAAAATTAATATAAACCCAGATTAAATGTTTTTTTCTAATTATTGACAGTTTTTTTTTAACAATCTAGACAAAATCAAAACAGGCCTGACTAAAACTCTGAAAGATTAAATTAAAAATATATTTTACTATGGTTGAATATTTTCACATTGAAAATAATGTATAAGAGCAGTACCAACAATGATATGTTAAGGGTGGAAAATGGACGAGGAAAAAATAAAAACACTCACCAATAAATTTAAGTGATTTTAATTAATCACACTAGGATAGAAACACATAAAACACCATAAATTTCAAAAAAGTGGGTTTTGTTTCATTTTACATAATTTTCCATCAAAATACCTAGGCCTAGTATTAACAAAAAGTTCAGTGAGACGCTTGGAACTGCTTAGTAATGAGAATTTCTTTCCACTTAAGCTTAAACTTAGTCGTCCCAATCGTTAATAAGGATTTTAAATGTTCATCTGTAAGGGATGACCGGAATTTTGATTTGATAAAGTTCATTTTGTAAAATGCCTGCTCACAAACATAAGTGGAGCCAAACACCGAAACCATGCTACGAGCAAACTTCTTTATGTTCTTGAACTCTTCTTCCGGCAAAGCACTGTAGAAAGGCAACAGATCATCTTTTTTGTAGCATTCTTGAAAATGTTCCTTGTGCATTTCATTTGATGTTAAGTTAATAATTTCTAATTGAAGGGTTGGAGGCACAGCATCAATGAGTAGATAGAATTGTGGCAGAAAGGAACTGGAGCAGACCGGTCGCGCAGCAATTTAACCGGGCAAACCTCCATTGCTGTAACAGCAGACCCCGCCCTTGTCCCCACTCCGTAAATAACAACAGCAGTTCTACCAACGTTCAGGCCGTAGAGTAAAATTATGGAACTATCAGAAAGTAATTGTTGAACGAGCATCAGCGATGCCCTGTTTCAACTCAACCAATTATTATTTCGTTTGTTTGTTACTGAAATTTAGCATAAATAATTAGTCAAGAAGTCAAGAAAATTTACGTATGTGTATAGATTTTTGTAAAATTTGTATTTGTTTAATATTATTATACACTTTGTAAATGAGTCACAACTTATATTACTCAAATTGTTTATAGTAAACAAACTGTGTGATCTGAACTGTAGCTGAATGGTTAGATTCAGTGTGTGATTTCAGTTATAATAAATGTATAAGGATTTTATCCCATGAACCAATAATTACTTTTTTTACTTTTTCAAATAGGCCTAAGCATAGGGCCTACATAATTATTTCAACATCTATACTTCTATACTAATATTATAAAGAGGTAAAGTTTGTTTGTTTGTTTGTTTGTTTGTTTGTTTGTTTGTATGTAGGGGGTAATCTCTGGCGCTACTGAACCGATTGAAAAAATAGTATTACTAATAAAAAGCTACACTATCCCTGAGTAACATAGGCTATAATTCATTTCGGTAAAAACCTTTTTTTATTTTAATATTTGTAAATTTAGTCGGAAAAAATCTTAGGTTAGGCCTGGAATGATAAACCAACACGTGTATTTACTTTATTACCATAGCAACCAATTGAATAAAATAACAGATAGTATAGATGTTTGCTTCAATATTTACATTAACAGCTGATTTCAAAATTTGAAGCAATTATTTTTGTATTTCTAGCTTTTAGGTTAGGGTTTTAAAGTGTAGACCTGAGCTTTGCTGGTTCTTTTAACTATTATTAACAGCTGTTATAAAATGTAAGAAATAATTTGGTTTGAACATTTAACATTATTTACCATCTTAGTTTTGAGGTTATTATTAATACTACAACTTTATTATAAATAAAACATAACATATGTTTTTAGAAGGTTCCATTGGGGGTTGGCGTGCGAAGCACGCAGGGGTCTCCCCTAGTAAGTTATAAAATTGTAACCTGTTAAAAGTTATTAATCGAAACAAATTCAAAACTAAAACTTACTATGAACCAAATAAAACTTAGTTAACGTGTATTTAAAAATGTAATTATCAACTCCTATAAAAGCGAGTGTACGTCCGTACGTAGGCCTACGGCAATGCAATTTTAATTTAGTTGGGTGTACTAAGTGAGCACTGATCATGGTCCCCAGAACACGAGGTGATTTTCATCCCCTTCAAAAAGTTGGATTGATTTGAAACTTTGAACACTTATAAAGGACCTACGGCAATGCAATATTAATTTAGTTGGGTGTAGTAAGTGAGCACTGATCATGGTCCTCAGAACACGAGGTGATTTTCACCCCCTTCAAAAAGTCGGATTGATTTGAAACTTTGAACACTTATAAAGGACCTACGGCAATGCAATATTAATTTAGTTGGGTGTACTAAGTGAGAACTGATCATGGTCCCCAGAACACGAGGTGATTTTCACCCCCTTCAAAAAGTCGGATTGATTTGAAACTTTGAACACTTATCAAGGACCGATGACAATGCAATATTAATTTTGTTGGGTGTAATAAGTGAGCACTGATCATGCTCCTTAGAACACGACGTGATTTTTACCACTTTAAAACGTCTGATGGATTTGAAACTTTGAAAACTTATCAAGGTTCTACGGCAATGCAATATCAATTTTGTTGGGTGTAGTAAGTGAGCACTGATCATGGTCCCCTGAACATGAGGTGATTTTCACCCCCTTCAAAAAGTCGGATTGATTTGAAACTTGAACACTTATCAAGGACCGATGACAATGCAATATTAATTTAGTTGGGTGTAGTAAGTGTGCACTGATCATGGTCCTCAGAACACGAGGTGATTTTTACCACTTTAAAACGTCTGATGGATTTGAAACTTTGAAAACTTATCAAGGTTCTACGGCAATGCAATATCAATTTTGTTGGGTGTAGTAAGTGAGCACTGATCATGGTCCCCTGAACACGAGGTGATTTTCACCCCCTTCAAAAAGTCGGATTGATTTGAAACTTTGAACACTTATCAAGGACCGATGACAATGCAATATTAATTTAGTTGGGTGTAGTAAGTGAGCACTGATCATGGTCCTCAGAACACGAGGTGATTTTCACCATCTTCAAAACGTCTGATTGATTTGAAACTTTGAACATTTATAAAGGACCTACGGCAATGCAATATTAATTTAGTTGGGTGTACTAAGTGAGCACTGATCATGGTCCTCAGAATACGAGGTGATTTTCACCCTTTTAAAAACGTCTGATTGATTTGAAACTTTGCACACATATTAGGGTTTTTTAACATAGAATATGGTTTAATCATGGATAACCTTAAAATCCATCACTCATAACTGTCGCATGAAACTGTTTCAGTCTTATATAGTTTTCTAGCAAATTTAAGCCTATGTGCTATGGGCAAACATGTGCGTCAGCTTTAAAATATTAGTGTTTATTATGTAGAAAGGTTCAAAAATAAAAAATAAATGATTTCTACTAATTTAGACTATAAGTATAAAAAATAAAAGGTCAGCTCATAGCATAGGAAATACGAAATTTGCTTAGCAGTGAATGTGTTAAGGATGAGGTAAACATCTACTAACATATTGAACATCCTCCATCACCTGAGCTACCGGTATGTATTTTAAATGCACAAGTATTTACAGGCATTCTTAACCAGTTCAAATCTATATATACATATATAAAACCAAATACCACTCACTGACTGACTCACTCACTCATCACGATTTCTCAAAAACTACCGAACGGGTTGCAATACAATTTGGTATGTAGCTTCTTCTAGGGCCCTAGGTGTTCGCTCAGAAAGGTTTTTCAAAAATTGGAAATTTTAGGGGGTTTTTGGAGAGGTCAAAGTTACTAGAAAAAAAATACCAAAAGGATTGTAATTAAATTTGATATGTAGCTTCCTCTAGAGCTCTAGGTGCTCCCTAAGAAAGGTTTCCAAAACATTATAATTTTAGGGTGGTTTGGAAGGTCAAAGTTACTAAAAATCCACATAAGAAACACATAGTGTAGGTCTACTATATTTATTGATATGTTTTTGTTGCTAATATACATTTAACTTTGATTTGTCTATCCGTGCAAAGCCGGATTGGGGTGAAAATGTAATAACAACCCTTAAAACAATAAACATTAATTACTATGCGGCGAAACTTTGGACCTTGTGCGAAGCCACGGGTACAACAGCTAGTCATCTATAATACAACAAAATTAGATTATACTTTGGGGTTATGTTTACAACTTCAATCATTATAATTTCTTGTGAAGTTGATTTTTTTTTAATAGGCCTATGAGTTATAGAACTAATGTAGGCTATACGTTGTAAGATTTGATTTGAGGTGGTAAACTGTATATAAATACAAACTTTTAACATCATTATATTCGTCTATACAAATTTAAAGAAAATATACCTATTAGGTTAACTTCGGATTTATTCGTACATCTTCGTATAATATGTACACATACTCGATTATTAATTTCTTCACTATAATATCAATGAATACTTATTTAAGTATTCATTGATAATATTAATAGCTACTAAATCATTTGATCTATCAATATGAAATAAAAAGCAATTAAAAGATAATGAAGTATGTCTTTCTTTCTTTAATATATAATAACGTACGTAAATACAAAATTTTAACAAATAGGCCTACAGTTTTATAATTGAACACATTTACCGAGTTAAAAATTCACGTCAGCATAGACAGCATAGATTTTTAGCTTATTTTAACATTGAAATGGATTGACAACGTCGTCGTTTTGAATTTAGGGACTCGAGCCTTAAAACTCTGCACAATTAAAATTTGAATTTGATGCAAGAGTGGATTGTACGTAAATCGTCCAAGAATAGGCACAATATGTTTTTTGCCAAAAATACTTTTACTTTGTCAGCATATTATTTTGGCAATGCAATAAGTATTTCAGGAGTGGTTAAGTTGTGTGTCAAAACGCCCGGCCTTGATTTTGAAACTAAAGTTATAAAACGGATTTCGTTAACAATAACCTCAGAATCCTTTTTACCTGCTAAAAGTGCAAGTCACACGTGGGAATATTGAGTATACGTTTATGGCGTTAAAAAATGTTATTTTTGGTAAACACTTTAAGTTTATTGACAAAATACTTTCACTTTGTCGGAATAGCTAGCCTATGGAATAAATATTTCAAGAGGAAATAAGTTGTCAGTCAAAATATTTATGGCCTTACTACTAAAGTCATAACCACCTATTACAAACAAACTGGTGGGAATTCATTGGGAAAAGCCAAGTCTGCACTACTTGATAAGGGCAGCCGACAACCCTATGAAGTCACGCTGTAAACGTCCTTTCCCCTCACCGGCATCGTCGGCGTTGGCCAAACTTCAAAGAGTGGCTGAGCCCTTCTACTATTCTCGCCGACCCTGGTCAATTCCACGAATATAGCTTTAGTATTTTAATCCGGTAGCTGAGAAAGATTCCCGTGTGAAATATTATCTGGGGTATCTGATCAAGAGATCAACTGTTTTACCGCAGTTGTTGAATTCTGTGTTTTCAGGAAGAAAAATGTATATAACATTAGAACGGATGAAGATACTTTGCAGACATTTTTAATAGCCTAAACCAAAACATAGCGTAAAAATTCCGATATTACTTTCTCCACCCTATACGTAGTATATGGAGAAAATATTGTTTTCGTAAAAACGTTCGAATTTGAATTTTCAGTTGAATTATCTGTTTTGGTGCTCCCAGAACCCCAAAAAATTGTTTAGTGCAATTATCTGTGTTGGTGCTCCCTGAACCCAAAAATATTTTTAGTGGAATTTTTTGTTTTGGTGCTCCCTGAACCCAAAAAAAGTGTTTTTAACGTGGTGTCTGTCTGTCAGTGTGTCAGTATGTATACACGACCAGAGGGGACACTATTGGTCCGATTTTCATGAAATTTGGTATGTAGGTACTAAATCCTAATATATCCAGGCGTTTTTTTCATTTTTTGGAATTTTAAATTTTTAAGGGTAATTTACCCCTAAAAACCAATAAAAAACGGCAAAAATGCAAATTTCTCAAAAACGGCTCTAACGATTTTGATCAAATTTTCAGTATTTATAGTGCTTAAGATGCCAAACAAAATGACACCATCCGCTTTTATCAAAACTTCGGCGTTTCATAATTATGGGGAAATGTTAAAAAATAAACAAGTTTATGTTGTCAATCTAGCATCACGGCAACGGCCGCAAGGGATAGCACAACGGTAGAGAAGACGGCCAGTAATTCAAAGGTAGCGCGATCGAATCCCGCCTGGGACAATAACTTTTTTATACGATTGACGTAGGTAGAATATTATTTTTTTGTTTTGTTCTAAAAAGTAGTAAATAAAATGATTAAAAACAATATTATTTTGACTACAGTAAGTTGGGAGAAAGTTTGTGTCAGTTAACTGATACCGTTTATTTTTTAGTTTATATCAGTTACTGTTTAGAGGGGAAAAAAATTTAAAAGTTTTGTCTGTAATTCTGTGAAACATCATGTCATTTTCATTTATAGTTTTTCTGTTATACAGGGAGCGGCAAAATGATCTGACGGTTTTCGCTGCCGCGCTGGCGAGCGAGTGAGTGGTGGGGGGTGGTGGGGATAACGGCTTTCCAGAGCCTACGTGCGGACATGTTCAGTAGCCATGGGGCGGTGGACGGCTGAGCACCGTGCGTTTGTCGTGGAAGCGTTTTTTAAAAGTGGCGATTCCTGTGTTACTGTTCAGCGTCAGTTCCGTAGACGATTCAATGTGGGTCCACGTGGTAAAGTCCCAACTCGAAACACCATTTTGCTGTGGGTGAATAACTTCAGAGCTACCGGTTCAGCATTGAAACAAAAATCAACAGGCCGTCCAAGGTCAGTCCGGACGCCAGAGAATGTCGAGAGAGTGAGAGAAGCTGTGGAAGCCAGTCCTCGACGGCCTGCACGTAAACAAGCTGCAGCTCTGCACATGTCCGACCGCTCGGTAAGAAGAATTTTACGGTACGACCTGCACTTTCATCCATATAAAATTGCTATCGTGCAACAGTTGAAGCCCAATGATTATGCCAAGCGCAATGCGTTTTCAGAGCAAATGATTGATTTGCTTACAGATGACAAAATCGTCATTATGAGCGACGAAGCGCATTTCCATTTGAATGGTTATGTGAATAAACAAAATTTCCGATATTGGTCAGGAAAAAACCCAGAAGAACTGCATGAACGTCCTCTTCATTGTCCCAAGGTCACAGTGTGGTGTGGTGTAACGAAAAACTGTGTTATAGGCCCATACTTCTTTGAAGAGAACGGTCGAACTGTGACCGTCAATTCTGAACGCTACTTGAATATGTTGAGAAACTTCCTGATCCCCGAACTACGCAGAAAGCGCTTAAATCGCAGCCGAATTTGGTTTCAGCAGGATGGGGCAACTGCCCACACAGCCGGTGAGGTGATGAACTTCTTAAGAAGCAAGTTCCGTGGCCGAGTCATCTCGCGTTTCGGGGACATTGCGTGGCCAGCTCGCTCCCCGGATCTCAGCGTTTGTGATTTTTTCTTGTGGGGACTGCTGAAATCTAGAGTATACGCGAACAAACCCCGCACATTGGATGACCTTAAGGAGGCCATACGCCAAGAAATAGCCAACCTGTCTCCTGCAATGTTAGGGAAAGTGTTTGAAAGTTTCAGTGCAAGATTGGAAGAATGCATGGCCCGAGATGGACATCATTTGAAAGACGTCATCTTCAAATCTTAAACGGAGCAAATTCGCCCTTTTTCAGTTATTTTTATAAATGTTCATAAATACCAATCTGTAATATGCAATAAAACACTTTTTATCACTATAAACGTTTGAGTTATTTACATTTTAAAACCGTCAGATCTTTTTGCCGCTCCCTGTATATCGTTTTTAAGAAAGGCTAGTAACAAAAAACCTGGAAATACTTAAACACGATTTTCTAAACGGTTAAAGATAGTAAAAATCTTTTTCTGAGAATATTCTTCTCTCGATTCTAAGTGATTGGATGTACATATCAACCAAATTTAATTATTTTTGATACCGATTATTTAAGAAACAACGTTTTGGAAATCACTAAATCTTGAATATTTCGAAAAATAATGGAGATATTCAAAAACTAGAAACAGATCTTATTCTAGATGACATTCTGTTTCTTTTTGTGAAATAAAAACTATAAAAATTAAAGTTTAACGTAACAATGATATATGTCAAGAAAAATAACCGATTAAATCCATTAATCCAAATTAAATGCATTTGCTGTGCATTATCTTTAACGCTCTACAATTACTACACTCTAAGGAATCGAAATGGGGTTACTACCCCTATTCAATAAATATAAATTTAAACTAACATCCTACAAGCTAAAAATCTAAAATTATGTAGTATTATTTTTATCAGATATAAAAACCATTTGAAATTTGATTATTTAAGTGAAATTGAATAACTACCCTTATAATTCAATAATAATCGATACATTTACTTTTTCCATATTCTCAAAAACTACTCAACTAATTTCACTAAAAATTTCACAACTTACAAATATTAGTATCAGGATTCATTAAAGATTATGGTCACTAAAATCAAAGAGATTAAAATAGAGTAGCACCCATATAAAACACAATACATTGCACTAACTTTCTACAAATTTAAATTTGTGTAGTATTATTTTTAAGTGGCATAAAAACCATTGGCAATTCGATTACTTAAGTCAATGTAATGAAATGGAACAACTATCCTTAAAATTAAATCAAGCAATAATATCGAAGCAAGATATTAATGCAAGATAAGCCTAGAATTTTAATGAAACTTGCATTCGTGATTATTTATAAATAAATTATATAAAAAATGTCTGGATTGAAGTGAATACAATTATTTTAACTGTTTTAATTTTAAAAATCGGCATTTTATAATGTTTTTGTTTTAAATCAACGTCTAATAAATGGCTTAAAAATACGGCGGGATGATGAATTAAACGGTTGGTTTGGAAATTTGGTTTGTCCGTCTGATTTGAATTTAAGTAGGACTATAAATAAGTTATATTTGGTTATACATGTACAGTAATTACAAATCAGATTTTATTAACCGTTATGTTTTTTGTTTTATGTCAAATCAAACGTACTCGGAAGTAGCTTAGATTGTCTTATAAATTACCGCATTGTTTCAAGTACCGCATTATCTTGAAAAAAGATCGAGAAAACAAATTCCTTCGAGATAACGAAAACAAAGGAGAAAAACGGATGAAAGCAACTGGCAGGTGGCAACAACACTACTAGTGCCTAGCTGTTGTACCTAATCCTTCCTTCTTCCTGAAGGACTTGGTATCCGTTTCAATGGGCGCTTCCTTCGCGCAAAACGAATGGAAACCGTGAAGGGAAACAACCAGTTTTCGAACTTGCATCCTTTCTTGGATAAAAACTAGCTCAGGTAAAAGCTTGGGTATTTAATGAAATTAGACGCAATTCCAAAAAATAAGTGTAAAAATGTTTGTTGTTTGCAGATTTAAAACATCGTAACAAAGTGTCGTATCTTATAGGCTCCTATACAGTGTCTTTTTTTAATGGGCCACCATTGTTATATTGTAATGTAAACTAAATAGTTAGAACATTTTTGTACCCTATACTAAATTAACAATAAATAAATATACATTTTTATAATTTGAACTACAATAATTATATAGTTACGGGTAAAGTACACGAGGTAATTTTGAGTTTGCACTTGTCTTTCTAAATTTAATATTTTTGTTGTTTATTTTAAACGTTATACGGGTGTTTGTAAAGTCTGGAAAGTTTGTATATACGAAAGGTTTCATATGTCGTATATAATAAAAATTTGAAGGTAGGTGTGATTCAAGAACCTACTTTATGTAAAATTACTATTTTATTAAGATTTCAAAAAATTTATCCGCCATTTTAGATCCGCCATTTTGAATGTAACTTTTTTTTTATTGAGAAGGTGGTCATGTGATACATCATTTCGATGTAGAATTTCAAGAGAAAACCAACGGTGAAATTTGCACATCCATATCTTTAACTGATTAAAATGGCGGCCATAAACAACGAAATTGTGTTTCCGATTTTGCCCAATTTTGGTGTACTATTTTTTTTAAATATAAGAGGTATTTTATATTTCAACTTGACTTTTTTAAATCGATTTATTTATATTTATATGTTACTTTAAATGATATATGTTGAAAACGGACGCTTTGTATAAAGCAATGTTTATATGATATTAAATCCAATATCTGTAAAACACACTTTGAACAAAGTCCCTAGCAGCAAAAATGGTTGGCGTTTTGTTGGTCCTACAATATCATCCACGGTTGGCCAACAGTGCGGATTGGCACTATGTCTTACGGTTGGCCAACTCACCCTTCCCCAACGTTGGGCCAACAAACATAATGTATGTTGGCCTAACTGAAATTTCACTATAATTTGCCAACAATTAACCAACTGTTCACGAGTAGAGAAATCCAAAATGAAAATTAAAGCCCAATACAATATTTATTGTCTCCTCCTGCCCATATTTATAATTCCATTTTTTATATTTATTGGATCGATCATCCTTATTAAACTATTTCAAGTTAAACTATATATAGGCCTATATATATAAGCTTTTAAAAAATGATGCAACGGATGTACATAAATATTATGCTTTGGGTGGTATGTGATAGGATAAAGAAAATTTACTTAGGCCTATAAACTGTTATTTTTCATTAGAACAACTTTAATTTACTAAAGTAAAGACAGTTTACAAAACATAGTTACAACATTGCAATATTTTGGTAGTTCTTTACTCATTATTTCACTTCTTAATTTTTATAGGCTATTTAACTGAAAAAAGCGCACTATTACTAAAAGTTGTGCCATTGTCTGGAAGAACTTTATTATACGATTTTATTTACATTTTTCACTTCACAACACTAATTATCAACTCAACTTGTCACATTTTCACTGATCAACACGACATCGTAGGACTATCTCTCCTGAAACAGAAAAAATAACAGATTTTTTTAAACACAGAGGAAACGTGATACATATCAATATACTAGGAAGGAAGACCCTTAGATATATTATAAAGATGGATAAAGATTATTATTAGCTATACATTCTTTTTAATATGGAGGATTAATCAAACCGTATTTAATTTAAATGTGTACGTTCAATTGTGTTTATGATATAACAAGAGTTAAGTTACACTAAAGATCCAGTATCATTTTTATTTATTTATCTACTCCTATAAATTAACATAACCTACAAATTATAAATACAAATTAATGCTATGAAATCAGCTGTTAATGGAAGTTTAGAGGTGTAAGTAATTAATATGGTAATAAGATACAAACACTGGGTCAACTTCAAATTTAAGATATTTTAGTTAGACAGCATATTAAAGAAGAGTTAACTCAAATATTATTGTCTAACTAAACTATCATAAAATTTGAAGCTAACCCAGTCTTTGTAAACTATTCACCATTAATATCAGGTTATTTTTATCCTACCAACAATATGCATTTTCAATCAGTTGAGCTATATATACCGTATTTTAAATAAATAAACAATATTTTTTAAATTATCTCTAAGCTTACACCAAATTTCCTTTTAAATTATTTGTAAATTTTAATATTTTTTCTACAAACTTTAGGGGATAGGCTATACATAATATTTCACCTATGATTCATGATTTCAATATTTATTCTACAATACAAAATAAATAACATAACTTTAAGTTAATTGGAGAACAATTTTTGATAATTTATAATAACAATGTCTTGTTTTAGACTTGACGAATTTAAATCAAGCAAAAACTTTACCTCCGTCGTTTTACGGACAGTTCAGTTTTTAAATTCATAGTAACTTATGAGAATGTTAGCCGACATTACTGTACAAACATTAATGTATAAACATACATTATATTATAACCCTCTTCAAAATTAAAATTAGTACCTAACCTGTAAAATAGGTTAGGAATAAACTGTTTCAATAATTAATTTAAACCATACCGTAAAACTCAAATGGAAAATATAAGCTTATAGTACCATTTTAAAACCTCAACCCAAAAATAACTATAATTCCAAATCGAAACTAAAATATAGCTGAAACACTTTTTGAAGATTCAGCTCTAAATCTTGTCTTGTTTTAATTCTAGGCCTAGGCCTAAATGATAGTACGGTAATTATGATTGTCAAAAAACACAAGTATAGAATCATGCTCTATGACATTTAAGTGAAAACACTAAGAGTTAATACAATTATTAATAATAGGTAAGGCCTATGGTTTCCCGGCATCAGTGAAGTGTATAAATACTATATTTATTAAGAAAAAAGTTCAGGTTTGTGTATTTGTAGTAGTTTTGATTGACAAGTTAAAGTAAACAAATACCTTCGCTGAGGACAAGTTCTGTATTAAATTTTGGGTAAAGTCTAGACATAACCTAACCAAGAACCAATTATGTAATTAACAAGATACCTAGTAGGCTTGCAGTTGTCGAAGTATCCAACAGATTTTGGCGTAAGTTTACTATTCGACCCTAGCCTAATATTTTTGCAGACAACGAAGTTGTTTTACATTCTAGCCTACTGTTAAATAATGTTGAATACAGGTAAACATACGGTGACTAAATAGGCCTACTATAGGTTAGAACCTTTTAGGTTTTTTTTATTATTCATGCATTTCTGTTGCCATAGGTTAGCCTAGGGTCGAATAGTAAACTTGCGCCCAGATATTTTTGAGTGTAGGCTATTTGTTTTATTAATTTTAACCTCAATAACTTGTTTATCTTATGACCAGTAGAAAGGATGCATTTATTATTCCCCCAAGTAGGCCTATAAACATTAATTAGCCTACTTTGGCAAATAGCAAACTGTAAGTTATGTAATTATTCTTATGCATACTACCTAGTCCAGCTTGTAAAATCTTTTTATTATTAATATTTTACCTTATAGGCCTTTAAGCTAGTCTACCAAATATTAAAAATCACTTAGTTTAACCTAAAAGTTAATTTACCGGTAGGTAGTGTACAACAAGTAACCTACCACTTTAAAAAATAAAACTGAAATCACATGTTATAATTAATTGTGAACAATTATTTATTTTAAAACAAGACAAGAACTAGTAACCCCTGTTAGTATTTTTTTACTAATCTAAAAGTAAAATATATAAGTGCTGTACTTACTTGCAAAGAAAAAAATCAATCACTTCCACTTCACAAGGCTTAGAACACACAATGGTGATAAAGTTTTTAAGAAAACAAATCATTTTCATTTGAAAATGCCAAATGACACAGACTTAATGAACACACAAGTCACTGAAGTCTGAAGTCACAATGATGCTTGGCTGCTTGGTGCAAATGTAAAACTAGATGAGGATGAACAATGGATTTTTTGTAATGGCGGATAGAATAATGACGGATTTGCGATGTCACCGATGCACGCTAAATGTTATAAAATCATGAACTTTATTAATAACTTTATATCACTTAATCTAACAATATAACCGATTTTTAAATAATGTTTATTACACGTAAATATTAATATAATAAGGAATTAATAAAGGATAATTTTATAATTACACGTAAATATTAATATAATAAGGAATTAATAAAGGATAATTTTATACAGACTAACTCCCAACATTGGCCCAACAGAAAATTTCATTGTTGGCCCAACAGAAGGAATTATTGGTTGGGCCTCTATTGGCAATATGTTGGCACCCCAGCCAACCATTCCCCAACGGTGCCGACAATTCTCCACCGTTGGGCCAACGATGTGTGCTACTTGGGGTATAAGAGGTATTTTATATTTCAACTTGACTTTTTTAAATCGATTTATTTATATTTAATTATAACGATATCTGTTGAAAACATACGCTTTGTATAAAGCTGTGTTTATATAATATTAGATTTAACATCTGTAATACACTCTTTGAACAAATGTATAAGAGGTATTTTATATTTGAACTTAACTTTTTCAAATCGATTTATTTATGTTTATACTTTATTTTAAACGATACAATATGTTGAAAACCGACGCTTTTTATAAAGCTATGATTATATGATATTAAATTTAACAACTGTAAAACACACTTTGAACAAAGTATAAGATGTAATTTTATGTTTGAAATTGTCTTCTTTTAAGCGATTTATTTATGTTTATATTTTATTTTAAACGATTTAATATGTTGAAACCCGTCGCTTTGTATAGAGCTATGTTTATATAATATTAAAATTAACATATGTAAAATACACTTTCAACAAAGTATAAGATGTAATTTTATGTTAAACTTGACTTTTTTTTATGGATTATATTTAATTTTAAACGTTGTATGTTTGTTTATTTGTGAAATACAAAACATATACAATGCACAATAATAATAATGTTTGATTTTGTATAAAAATGTTTTAATTCATAATATCCTTTCATTTCATATATTTCCTGCTTACAATTATTGTCCACAATATAAACATGGTCATATAAAATATTTAACTACTCTTCCGATGCATCATGACTACACTTATACGAAGGACTATTTAACAACCAACAAAATACTATAGAAATTACGTCGAATATATTCAAACTATGTTAAAACCTATAACAACAAAAATAATTGGAAGATATAGTTACACAACGGTGGGTGAGTACAAGTGAAAAAAGGTGACGACTTACAACACATGGTAATCCATAAAACGTTAATTATGTTTTCATAAAACGTTTTATCTGCTATACACGTTGTCTGTAATGTTTATGAGTAAGTTTGTCACCACTGTTTTTTTGTTTTTTGTTTTTTGTCTTAAAAATGGTATTATTTTCCAAATAAAAGGAGGGTATGATATTTACTAAAATGTTCGCTAAAATATCGAAAACAGCATATTATAAATAATAACTAAAACAAACATAGTTTTGAAATTCTTACATATTTCCTAACTGAAATACCAATACTGAAATATTAATGAAGATCGTTTAGAAAAATACGCTTATTATGCCGAACATACCGTTTTGGCGCGTAAATTGTCAATATATTTTAGAGCCTTATATAAGGGTAATGAAACGTACAGAGAAAAACAAAAGATCAAATTATTTGTCTTTTAAAAATATTAAATCTAAATTTAAAAAAATAATAATAGTTCATTTATTCTTCAAAGTAATTTTTTTCTAAACGATAGAGGCCTATCATAAAATATCGTTTTATTGCACCAATGTTTGGTACCCACTATTTGTAGTAAAAGTTGTATTTAATTATGATTGTTTAGATAGATGTGGGATAGCATGCTGTATATTTATGATACATTTTATTGCGATCCGTTCTCGAGAAAATCTATTATGGGAGGCAGACAAACAAGTAATCCTATAAGGGTTCCGATTTTACATTTAAAGTACGGATACACCCGAAAAATATTAACCATTTATAGTTACCATGTAAATGTTATCATTTGATTAAACATTGACAACTTATATATTACTTACTTAAACATAGGCAGAGTAGGCACATTATATTACTGTGATTAAATACTTATAGGAAATACCAAAGAAAAACTAGTAGCCTAAATTAGAGAGGTCCTTGCTTAACATGGTGATATCATTCTTCAAACTTTGTATCACTCTCCATACTGTTATCTGTACGTGTAGTCTAAACAGTTACTGTGTATAATATATAACTCGACAAAAACAATGAATTGGATTGCAAGCGGGAAGGGCCTCACTCGTAATCACTCGTGGGTTGTCATTCGTAATATAGTTCTCGATTCCTGAGACATACTCTACAAACATGTTTAGTTTAAACCATGTATTAAAACTATTATACACACCTATCTTGTATCTCGCTATACCTAGATCCTAGATTTTATGTGTTAGTAATAAAAACAATACATAATAACAAACTATTATTAATTGCAATTGTATTAAACTTTTTTAAATGAAATCTTTGCAGAAATATATCTAAATTATATTATATTTACATTCCCCTACCATATATAATACAAAGGTAATGCCTTGTTATTTGAAAACATTTCTGAATTTTTATTTTATTAGGTTCCGTCTTTTAAAAAATAAAATTTTTTTAGCTGCTATAATAGAGTGTTACGTCCTTACCAAGGTGGTTAAGTAGTACGCTATGATTACTTTGTAATTAAGGAGTTATCAAAAACAGTATATAATGGTATAATTTTATGTGATCCAATCTATAAATGAGGTCAAAATGTATTGCTAATTTGTTATCAAATACAAAAAAGCAGTGTTATGACCATGTTATATTAAATTAATAATTAGCTACCACACACAGTTACAATAAAGTACGAAACTTATAAAAAATGCTCTAGAAGGTAGAAGATTTTAGGATTAATTGGATAATGGATAGTTTGATAATGGACACTGTGCAAATCTATATTAATTTATAAAAAAGGTAAAATGTGTTTGTATTAAATAAACTTATTTATATTTAGGTATATTTGAACTATGTTTGAGTTGTTGGAAAGCTCTTTTTCCAATGGATCTTTACAACTATCGGAAATAGCTTTTCTCAGGGCATTTTGTCAGCAAATTCAACTCTTTCACACTTGAAGATATTAAAAACATCTTATCTTGTAAACATATGACAATTGTGTTAATTTAGAGTTTATTAATATAATATTTGAGTCAAAGTTTATTATACGATAATGTAACATAAATATCAACTACATTTATATTCCCAAAAAAACTGTTAAATAAATCTACCAAAATTAGCTAATTATTATATATTATTAAGATGAAATGGGGAGAAATAAATGTATTTACATTTAAAATTACTACTAATAATAATAATTTTAAAACGTTTTACGTACGAGCAGTATTGAAGGTAGCCACTAATTAGACAAACTATTGTTGGTTTTAAAATCACGATTCAATAAGCACATCTTAAAAGTCAAAAAATACAACAACCTTTAATATACACAAAATGTAAGAAAATTCATTTTTAAACATTTCCCGTATCAGCAATGTTGAAGGTAACCACCAATTAGACAAACTAGATGTTGAATTATTTGAAAATCCAGACTACATACATGAACCTTAAACATAAAAAGTCAGTTTTAATATTTTAAATTAGTCTTTAAGACTTTTCCTGTATTGTCCACTGAACATGTTATAGGTTATAACTACTAAGATATGTGATATGTTTTTCATACGTTTTTTATATCAAAGATAACATACAGACACATCCGTATATACGATTATTTACATAATATATTTAAAACATAATAACTTTGTCAAAAGAACGCAAATACTAATATAGAAACTACCATGTCTTAGATTTCATGCACTTTTAAACCCACTTTGCCACTGGGTCCAAAAGTGCGTGAGTATAAAGTGAACGTATTCATCTAATTTATAAGATCGAAAATCGGAGATACACAAGACATTTGAGCTCACCGTATAAGTGGGTTCAAACTACTGCTGGGTCCATAAGTGTTTGAACACCTATATATTCTACAACGAATAACCTTAGTTTTGAATGGTTCGAGAATTAAGTTGTAGAATAATTTGTTTTGGCCACAACTGCAACGCGTTATTTTTCACGCTGGCAGCGCCAATTCTCCAA